>JABJVR010000013.1:2906428-2947462 GCA_025773905.1 Chitala chitala
CCCCCCCCCCCCCCCCCCCCCCCCCCCCCCCCCCCCCCCCCCCCCCCCCCCCCCCCCCCCCCCCCCCCACAAACAGGGAAGAAACAAACCCTTCAACAAAAACCTTGAAAAATCCAGTAGCAACATAAATTCACAACTGGAGAACATTTAAAGCAGCCAGAGCGTTATGAGAGATGGTGGGTGTATATTATCTCAAGCAAGAGAGTGAAAGAGCAGAGGCAGAACGGCACCCCCCTAACTCATCCGGCGGTGCTGGTGTTAGCTTTCCGAGTGGGAGGCTGTGCTGCACGACTGTGATCCCTAACCTACACAGGGCTGCTCTGTGGGCGCATGCTCAGTGCAGAGTCCCTCTCCCCTCGGGCACGCTCGGTGCAGAGTCCCTCTCCCCCCGGGCACGCTCAGTGTAGATGCCCTCTCCTCTCCAAGCATGCTCAATGCAGAGTCCCTCTTCCCCCCGGGCATGCTCAGTGCAGAGCGCCCACTCCCTCCCCCTTCAGTGGGCCCAGTACAGAGCCCGTTGCCGCCCCCGGGTGGGCCCAGTGCAGAACCTGTCCTCCAGTGGTCAGACTGGACCTGTGCTGCAAGACCCACCAGAACAAGTCATGAAATATAGAGCAGGACTCCTAATTCTACCATATCAAGTCAATTAGAGGATAAGGGGGAGACACAACTTTTAATATAAAATTCTAAGAAATAAATTAAATCCACCTCAACCTCAGTGGGGAAGAGGGAGGAAAGGAGGGGGATATCCTTTGGACAACGTGCTGTAAAAGCAAGAACACAGTCATTTAGCAAGTTAGCAAGCTAGTAATGCATCTCATTTTGGCTGTTCATCCCCATGTACTCTTGTTAGTACCAATCCCCCAGCAAAAAGTACCAAGATTGGATTCTAACTTTGCAACCTCTTATTACATGTTAGGGACTTGTTGCATATTGGTTTGAAAGGGTCTTAAACTACACGCGTCCTCTACTCGTGCGTGTAAAGAGCCACGCGTGTACTTGCTGTGACCAGCTTTAACTCGAAGGAGCTCCAGCAGAGCATGCACCGTGTGCCAACGTGTTCTTCCTGCTAACCCTGTTCTGTGGAGCCCACTCTACCAGCTCACACACACTTTGGACACGCGCCCAGTTTTGTCAACAAGCCTTAGCTTTCTTACCCTTGAGGGCGAGCTGTTGGAGGTGCGCCGCACACAGCCCCATGCAGACGAAGGTGCTGCATCGAGCTTCGAGCTCAGTCACCAAACCCACACAACCTACTGATTCATTTCATCATCTTTGCATCGTATAAACACGGGCCAGGCTTTTGCAACTGAGCTGTGTTGAAGTCGGCACCGGGGCCTCCAATTGTCCGAGATCAGATTGTGTGCTTATCCGCCCAGCTCTGATGACATGCTCCATCAACTGATTGAACTTGCATGATGAGGGATTTCATATAGGAATATGGTGCCAGTGAAACTGTGGGTTAAAACTGAGCCCCACTCCTTAGCCCGAGCCACAGATGAGAGGGAACAGGAGTCAGAGCAGTGCGGCAGGAAACTCCATTTGTGTGCCACAGCCTTGACGGGGACGTGCCTGGATATGTGGATTATGACCATAAGGGAGACAGTGAGACTGCACACGGATGAAGGAACAGATTGTGTTTGGTGGCCCGGCTCCACTGACCTGAGCCCCCACCCGCCAGTCCGCCATCTGTCCTTGCTGCATTTGGTGCAGACTCGGCTGAGCTGAAGCAGGGAGGGACGGAAGGCCCAGATCTCTGTTCAGAGAGCTTCCCAAAAACAGAGCCCACTGGTGCGTGTGGCACAGAGCACCTCCCGTCTCCAGCAGGGGGCAGCGCTCACACAAACTCGACACGCTCACACCAAACGCTCTGATCACAAAGTGCTATCGGAAATTTCAGGCTTGTTCTCTGGTGGCATTGGGCAGGGGGGGTAATAAACTCCTGGGTTCTCCTGACAGATGGAAACACGTGGGCTCAGGTCTGCTTATCCGTTGTAGGCACGCGCTCCAAGCAGCCCGGAGACTGCGCAGAGGCCATGGATGCTGGGTGAGTCTGAGGGGGGAGTGCTTCATGTCTGCTTGTGTAGGAGACATGCAGATGAGATCTCTGGTGTGTATGTGCGCCCCGGTCTCAGCCCACTGCTGTTATGAATGCAGTAAGCAGCTATTGGTGGATGTGAGGACGTTACACCGCTTAGGACAGGACGTGACAGAATTTAAAAACACTGAATTTCATGTCCAAGCAGATGCGTAGGCAATTTTATCCAATGTAACTAAAAAGTTTTCCTTCAGCTAGATGTCAATAAGCAATCCAGCTTTTCACCATTTGGCATGCGAGGAAGTTAAAAATTTCCAACTGAAATTTGAAAGGACTCAAAATGCCACAATATTTATCTTCTTGGGATTAGGTATAAAGAAAAAAAATGGCGTGATTCCAAAAGTGATAAATCACCAAGTCCTGATTGCATTAAGTGCTGAAGAAATTGTATGGTTCATAAATAAGACTGAATTACCAGCGAGCAGCAAAGCTGCTCACTGCAGTTAAAGCTGAAAACTATTTTCCGTTCTGTGCCGAAGCTGTTACAGGCAATTATGGGGAAGAAACTGCAGCAAAAGGCGTGAAAGGTGGTGGTGGGGATTTTCATAACACCACCCTTATAACCTACACCTACTGAGGACAGCCAACATGTCCATGTGTAAGGACACATTCTGCTTTTGCGTTTGTTGGTGGTGATCACCAACACCATTGGGTGGATGACGGCTCAGCCACGGGTAGCTGGGAGGTGGACGTCTCCCGGTCCAAATCAGGCGTGTCGCCGAGCAACACATTAATAAAGTTCTTAAAAAAAAAAAAAATTTATAAAATATATAAAAAATAAATAAATCAGACCTGCATGTCTATAATTACCTGCCTTCTTTGCACCATAAAGAGTTACACCTTTTACATGGCATGGAAACGATACTATTTCCTTCAGGTAAAAAGTACAGCAGTGTGAGGCTACTGCAGAAGCATGTACACGTGAGCTGTGTGTGTGTGCGCGCACAAGTGTGTATGTAGGGGACATGCCTAACGTTTCTGTGATTCTTCACTTTCAGCTGTGTGAGAGAGATCAGACTGACAGAACTGTGTCCATGTTTGTAGGTTTATAGCAGGGTGTGTGTATGAGCGCACACCAGAGACAGACAGTGAAATCACGGCCGTCACATTTTACTATGAAACCACTGGTAAAACTGGGCTATCTGCTTCTGATGCTGGGACCTAATGGTGTCATTCAGTCTGTTCCAGCTGAACAAGCGCTCACAATTATTATAGAACTGGCCGAAGAGTGTCTGAGTAATGATGGCAGCAGACTGGCAAACAGACATCACGACCTCACTGCTGCAGATAAATAACTGGGGAGGGCTTGGGGGGGTGCATTGGGACATTGAACTCAAATGTAACCCTGTCCACATTTTCTCAGCTCCAGTAAATAAATATGTCTGCACTTTTGAAAATCACTGGTTAAGCACATGAGCATGAGCACACACCAATACGACAGCTTGTATGAGGTCTGTTAAAGAGTTAGCGGAAAGGAGGGACCCGAGTCGCATTGTGCTGGCACCTCCGTGTGTAGGAGGCGCACTCTGAAGCACAGCTTTTCACTCATAATGTAATTTACATGACAAACAGGCCGCACAATAAAAGCTGTACGAGTGCTCACACCAAAACCCACTCCTTTCCAGCTGCATTTTAGTGCGGCACCATGTTACGTGTGTCCCGTCCACGCGCGATGCAACGGTGTGGTAGGTAGGTAGGTAGGTAGGTAGGTAGGTAGGTAGGTAGGTAGGTAGGTAGGTAGGTAGGTAGGTAGGTAGGTAGGTAGGTGAGTGTGAGTGTGAGTGTGAGAGAGAGACAAGCGTGGGGGGTGCTGGGGGCTGACGCCTGACATGGGACTCGACAGCGACTGGTGAAATCAAACATTGACATGCTAAGTGTTCAACAGTGAGGGCTGATTGGCGCTGTTCAGTCGGTGGGCCTGATTCTGGCCGTAGAGGAAGCTGAGGACCCTCGAGTGCCACCCTGTGTCACTACACAAGTGGAACGTTGTTTGACCCGTGGCTCCACGTGCACCGACTAAATGCTCTACAGATACAGGGCTCACCCAGGCAGCGTGTCGCAGTGCGTGTGCGGCTCCTGCTTGAAGAGAAACTCTCCTCCATACCAACACATGGGCACGAAATACACTTTGTGTTACTGCTACTTACAGCAGCACCATCATGATTATACCGCAGCAGAGACTACTGGACACATTTACGCCTGCCACAATACTCATACTAGTGTATATACTTTAGCCAACATGTGACTACCACACTCAATCGTGTTAGAGTACTTAATAAGCCTTGCAGGTCGTAAATATAAAGGTAAGATCCCTGTTTGGTAGATGCTAACCTTGCTCTTACAAGGACACACTGTCACGCTGCCCTGACTGGGTTTAAAGTGCATAATGGCTATATTTGGTAGTCCCCACGGCAACTTGACAAGAGCAGCCTCAGTGCTTGAGGCAGGCTTACTCCAGGATGACATGGGCCCAGCCACCAACAGCAGTGAGTCACAAAGGCTGAAACTGCTGTAATTCTGCTGCACTTTTAACACAAACCAGGCCAAACAAAGCTGGCTTTCAGGTTCAAGGGAATACATTTGATAAACACAAGTCTAAGTTTTTATTTGCAATGGCGGGAAGTGGGCTGTGAAGATTGGAAACGTCCAGCTGGGAAACCTGCTCTGCTCAGCCTCGAAGTCAGTAAGTTTACATCAGAAGAAAATCATCTATGCAAGCTGTGAAGATGGAATACCTCCAAGATTAACTCAATCAGGCTAACTGGAAAAGAGCGCACTTCTAGGACAAAAGCTTAGGCTGGCAATGGCTGCACTCTGCAGCCAGACACCAAGCAAAGAGAACATTTTAAGTAATGATGGCAGCAAGAGGGAATTCTGGTGGGGACAGAAAAACCACTTTGGTTTCAAGCCACTATCAGAGACAGAACAAGAAACCAAAACCTTAAAGCCGCAAGAAACCTTTTGCATTCACGAAACATTATAAAAATATTACTTGAGAGCCACAGAGTGCCTCTTGTGTGAAAATGATCCCATTATTCAGCCATCAAAGCTCTCCTTTGCTTCATTATAAAGTATAATTAAGTGATGAAGCACTAAACAAACAGAACGGCAGACACGGTGACAGACTGAGGGGTGGTGGGTGGTGTGATATGCCCCAGGTCTGTGTGCTGGCTGGCCTGATGGAGCCTCGCTCTCATCAGTCAGAATAGCGCTTGAGTGCAGCTCGAAATACAACTCAGCTGTCCGGAGCCACCAAAACCTCCGACTGCTCCACGTGTGAAATTTTAAAGTGCATTTCAGTCGTTATTGTAGCCTGTGCAGAAGGCAGCACATGTATGTTAGGTGATGTGCTGAACACCGGGCGACACTTCTTCAGTAACTGACCGAAGGATTTAGGTACGTTTCTGATGAAACTAGTACATGTTTCCTAAATTAAAAGCAAAATGTGCTTAGATTCATTCGATTCAAATTAGAGGCACTACTTTTCTTAGAGTCTGTTCCAATGAGCTTTGTTGTAAACCCTACGTTATACCTTTCCCTACAGCTAAGAAGAAATGCCAGTGCTAGATTATGTCTTTGGTGCAGTGTCACATTGACTGAGATTTCTGTACGTGAAACTCCATCTTTATGTTCCGGTGTCAGGTTTGCTTTGCTGTAATTCAGAAACACTGTAAGCTTGTTTAGGCACTGACAGTGAGGACCGGCTCTTGGCTACCAACCTGTAACAGGTGCATCAATGTCCAGCAGGTTCTTCTCGCTTCTCAAGATTGCTGCTCCCTCTGAAATGAGGCGCAGGGCCACGCCCTCCTCCACACGCCCCTCCTTGGTCAGGTGAGCCTTCAGCACATCGACCTTTGGCTTGCCCTCGCTGTCAAACACCTCCTTAGTTGTCAGCCGATGGCTGGGTGGAAACGGCACAGCTGTTGATGGGATGCAAAGGGAGATAAAAGAAGAGAAGCATGTTACTGCTGGAGGGACACTTCAGAGCTTAACAGGCAAGGAAACGCCATGTTGCACTACACAACAGGCCCAGCAGCTCCGACCACTCCCTGCCAACTGCACAGACACCAATCCCAGACACTCCAGAGAGAGTTTAGAGTATTCCTTCTCATCCAGTACTTCCCTATGGGTCAGTATTCATGTGCAGGTAGAGCAGGTGCTGTTCAGCACTCAGGTTTAGCTCATGCATCAACTTCCCTCTCCACCTCAGGACTGTGCATCCACTTTGATTCTTTTCTTTTGACAAATGTGAGCAGTGTTCAACCCGCTCAGATAAGGTTAAATTAAAATCCTAAATAGATTTCTCTGTAAATTAGACAGTATTGACTGGGAGTGCATAGCATAAAAGTAATTTGTCACAGAGGCTCAACATTCTCCCTGCTGGTAACAGCGTCTCCAGATCCTAAATCCCCTGTAGTCCCCTAGTGACTGTCGGTGACATCTGCACTCTCGCACCCGGCACCCGAGGCCCACTCTACCACGAGTGCCTGGAACCAAAACAACTCCACCCACCAACTCACGTCACCGTTTCAACTTGGCTCTCCAACTTTACCCTGTAGCTTAAAGGACAAGGCTTTTCAGTTAGCAGACTCCCTCAGTCACAGATTGACAGTTTGCCCCCTGATGTTACTCACTTCCAGTTGTTAAAAAACACAAAAACCTGTGCACACATTTACACTTGTTACTTTTTAGGTACTACTGTTATATCATAACAGAAGCACGCTTATCAAAATCGCACATGGCCCAAAATGAGAAGTACAGAGTTCTGATGTCAACTTGGTGAGACATTTTGGTCATGGAAGATCAAGATCTGCCCTTCCCTGACTGATGACTGACAGGTGTCTGTCACTGCTCTTAGGCTCTGACAGAATACTTTCAGGAAAATGTCCCCTCATAATTTCACTAGATTCCTCAGGTATAATTAGCAAAACAGTCATGCACAGAGACAAGTTTGAGAGGGCTGAGAGAAATAAAAACTGTATATTATTAGACCATATTGTTCATTAACTTTACTAGTAGAGACAGGAGGGGTGAAGGAGCACACATGCACACACACACACGGTCATTTGAGCTACACTGGTTGTTTGAGTGGAGATGCAAAAGTCAGTTAACAGAAGGCAGTGTGGCATCAGTTAAATATTAATAAAAATAAGAAGTGCCTTGTTTTTTCCCACAGGGTGGTTGTTTAACTAACACTTGTACAATCAACCTCAAGTCAATCAAGACCACATAAAAAAATAAATAAATGAAGGTGTCAGTCCTTTAAACAGATTACAAAAAATAATCACATGGTGAGCACTTACAGTAGAAGGAAAATTAAAAGTTGTTTAAGCCTTTACTTTATTTTGGAAAATCTTCAAAGTTTGGCTCAAATTATTTGAAAACATGAAAACAAATTTTGTGCATTACCCCACGTGATCATCATCATCTCCTCCTCCAGCGGGCCTGCTGGGCTGGAACCTGCAGGCCTCAGTAACCCTTGCCTCACTCCCAGCACTAACAGGCACAGGCCAGTTGGTGACCCTTCCTCCCACGTTCACAAAAGCAGAGTCCCGTGTGAAGCCGGGGAACTGGAAAAACTGATAGCCCTTTGCTGTGCTGGAAATTCAGAAAGGTCTTTGTGTTTCTCCCCCCTGTCCCAGCACCTCCCTCATGTGAAAACGTTCCACTTGACCTCGGCCTCCACAACACACTCTGGTTCTCACTGGCACAAACCTACAGGAGAGCTCAAGTGTGGGGGAGGAGAGGCAGTAGTGAGACTGTGAGGAACTGTGTTGTACAGCACACCTTTTTAGCAGAACTTGTCACAGTCATGTGCACAGGCTCATCCTCATTGGCGTTCTGGACAGAGGTCCCCGTGTTGTCTACACTGCCAAGCAGATACATCATCTCCTTTAAATCTGAACTGAGACCATGTCACATTAACACACACACACACACACACACACACACACACACACACACACACACACACACACACACACACACACACACACACAATGTGGTCTATATATTAAAATATATTTAAAGAAACTGAGAAACTGTTGGTGAAAGCAGATTACGGCACACAATTTAGACTTGCCAATAAGCACACAAAGATACAAGCAGTTCAGATGGACTGGTGGATGGGATGATGTGGGCCGTTTTGGGCTTCAGTCTCAACACTTTTGAGCAAGGAGGAAAGGCAATAAGATTGTACAGTAAAACTCACTTTATATCTGACAAGACAAAAAAAAAAAAAAAAAAAAATCTATAAACATGACACAGACAAGGCACAGAGCTAATCACAGAATTCAGAACAAAGACGCATTAGGATCAAAACACTAATGATTTCATCATGGTATAAAAGAAAGGGTCATTACCTTCCAGAGGGGTGAAAGAGCACGCAAACACCAACACTAATGAAGAAACGTGCTGTTAGACAACAGGAAACCCTGTGTCAAAATACGCTCCGCACGCACCTTTTCCCCGGTATAACGATTACGCCTTGTGTGGCGCCCATTTACTCTGCATCACTGTGTGCTTTGGAACCCTTTTGTGAGGCTCATCTTTACCATAAAACGCGATCACTGTTTCTATTACAACAAAAATCATATCATTCACATTCCAAAAGTGAGCGACAGAGCAGGCCCATCAATCACCCAACGAGTACAATTCCTGTGCGGAAACTACATCCATCCCACAGCTGTGTGGGCTCATCAGCAATGGTGCACACTGGGGCCTGACAGCAGAGCGATACAACAGCTCACGACAACTACACCAGAGCTGTTCAGACATGCTCCCAGCCTCAGAGCTTCCCAAATTCAACCGAGCGCTGCTCTTTTCTGTGACGTGTCAAGAGACATCAAACAAATGAATAAACAAGAAAGTAACACTGAAGTTCATTTGGCCCAAATGGTGCATTTTAATTAATTCAGCTCGTCAAACAGAGGCAGAACACACACCCTGCTCTGGACTGACTTTCAACAGCACCATCTAGTTTGAACCTTTTTTTTTTGCTCTGAGTTGTCCAGCCACCAGTCCGTTACCCATCTATCCCTGGCTTGGCTGTCACGTGCAGGACCCGGTGGGCTCCGGTCTCACGATTCCGAACCACCTCGTGTCCATCAGGCAGGCCTCCAGAGGCGGCAACACGGCCGTGGCCCCGTTGAGGCTGCCGGGCGGGTGAAGCTTGGCGGCTTGCGAAGCAGTGTGCGTGTTGTGTGTCCAATCCAGAGTGCGGTAACGGCTTCGGCCGAAGACTGTTCGGTGCTTTAAATACTGCCCTCGACATGTTTCCTAAACATTCTACTTGCCAAGTAACATGAATGCTCACCAACAGCAGCAGGCAGTCCAGTTGTACTGCAATCTTTAATTTGACAGAGAAGGCCCCAGCTGACAGGCTGCTCTACAGCAGAGTAAACATGCTCAGGACATGCCCCGGGTGTTTCGGGTCCACAGCATTACTGCGGTTTGTTCCACGTGACCCTTTTAAAAAGAGCTCCGCAGCCGGACCATAACTCCCTGGTCCGACCTCGGCAGCGGAAGACTCCCCTGGTCATAACTGCAGCGGTGAGCACGGCAGGGATGGTCAGAGTACGACCAAGAGGAGGTTGACACAGCATCAGTGGGTATGACAGTGTGAAGTGCGGCGTTAGCAGCAGCAGAGAACCGAACAGACCAGCTAACCTCGAGGCTCAAACGGGGCCCGGGTTGCGCACGCCTCCATTTCAAAAAAATTTATACAAAAAAAATATTCATTTAGGTTAGAATTTTATTGGTTTTGTCTCAGACTGCCAAACTGAAAGTGTTTTTGTTTTTAGCACTTTATTAACTAGAGAAAAACATGGACACTACGATGTGTGAGGCACAACTAGTCGACAACAAGACACCTCGATACTGAAGGCAGCCGCTGCAAAACTGGTCTGAACCATCGCTAGGCCTTCATGGGTAGCATCCCAAAAAGGACGTTCTCCAACATCAACACCCCCTAAGATCACGACACCAGAATCAGCCTAGTTTTGGATGCTGGGCAGGGTTGAAGAATTGTGAAAACACACACACACACACACACACACACACACACACACAATAAAATGCTGGAGCACATTGCTGGCCTGTCAAGGGCAGTTGTGCCAGCAGGTAGCTCTCTACAGCCGATTGTCAAATTAGGCTACTTATTAACACAGCCAGTCCATTTTTACACTTGCTGTAGAGTTCTTATCAGGCAAAGAAGAACTGAATTAAGTAAGTGAACATTCTGAGGCTGAACTGCAGATACAGCAATAGGAGAAGCAAGCAGGCTTGAGCAAATTGTACCAAAATCCTCTTTCCAATTTACCTGTAGTCTCAGAGCATGAATACTTCACATACAGCTGGATATTTATGTTCATTTAAATGTCATAAGTCCCTTAAAGAGTAAATTTTACAAGAAAATTAAGGGAAAAATCTGTAATGCAGGAGGGGAAAAAAGCAGGAGTAAAAAAAGATTCTTGACCTATTCCTTCAAAGGAGAAGTGACAAAGAACAGAATCTAAGCTAACGACAATCTTGTGAGAACTTTGGGAAACATTCCCAGGAGGCCTGCTGTTGGCTACAACATGACGTCTGAAACAGACCATTCTGGAAGCATGCTGAAAATGCTACTGTACAGGAAAACTGCATCAGACGTCTTGGGTTTCAGGCAATCTCACAATTGGCCGTAACGGACTGCCAATGAGAAAGACTCCGTGCCTATAGGACAGACTACAAACACTCAAAATTCAAGATGTGCGGCCAAGACCAAATACACTTCCCTGAAATGCAAAGAAAATTATTAGTTAATATGAGAGGAAGTGTAAGCAGCACCTGTACGAAAGTGCTCAGGAACAGAAATGTTCAGCTGAGGTGCGGCCAAACGCACCATTCACTGGCTCTGCTTCCGTTTCTCACGGATGGTGAAAGCCAGTTCTTTGCGATCATTCAAACGACAACGAATAAACCCGCGCGCACACACTCCTATTACTCATTTCAGTTAAAAGCCTGTTTAATTCAATCAACAGTTCCATGTCTGACTGGCACAGTGCCAGATGTGGGCTAATTAAGGCTGAAACCCTGTTTGTACAGTCGGAGTCATTACAGCCAAGAATCCTGACTCAGTGATCACAGGATAACAAGGTTCTGTCATCGTTCCCCAAGCAAAGAGTGTTTGTGGCTTTGTGTGCATTATGAGGGTGGGGGGGGAGGCAGAGATTTTTCAAAATAATACAACTGGGCTTTGTGTTGGTGCTATTCTGCCTCCTTGTGTAGATTGTCTGTCAGCCACGACAACAAAACTATCGATTTCCCGACATCATGGTCACTTTCTCACGACACCCACAGAACCTTGGTTTTAAAACATGCAGCTCCTGTCAACCTTCATACACAATATGGCTTGTCCAGCATCACAAAATTCCTTTATGAAAAGATCCAGTGCATGAGCACTGTGAAAGACATGCAACTCCTTTAGGCAGGCGCACACACACACACACACACACACACACACACACACAAAAGTTGATGGGTCACTCCAAGTTCTGAACAGGTCACTGGGATCCAACAGCCTGATGTGCATTTTCTCTGCCACTTTTGGTTTGGGGAACACGGTTTTTCCAGCCTTGATGAGATCATTATGTTCTGTGCAAGAGGAGGATGAAACGGAGTTTTCAGAGAGCTGGCTGCCACATTTATCTGCGTTGCCGCAGCTTCTAAAAATGCCAAGCCCAGAGGACCTTTCTTGGCATCCAACAAAAGCAAGGCACTAGCTCAAGCCCTGTGACCCACGTGGTTCTACCATTTAGTTCAGAAGTCCTTACAAAATGCTTCACATGCTGCTGGGAGCGAACAAACTCTCTCAGCTAAACAGTCCTGTTTAAACATCGGGGTCAGCTTGCGGCTGAACACAGCAGGGAGTTCACATTCCAGTAAACAGTCACGTGAAAAACGACAGTGGCAACCGTCCGTACCGTTGATTACGATGGCAGACAGCTCGTCAGAGAGACAACGGGAAGAGCCGATTACAGCGCACACGATACTGTGGCCCTTAGTCACGGCTGCGATTTAAGAGGATGACAGCGGGCAAAAATAAATCCCATAATACACCTCTTCTCATACGCTAAAGCAATTAGATAATGCTCCCGAAAGCCTGTCTGTAGTTAAGAGCAGAAAGTGAAGGGATAGAAAAGGATCTGGGCTAATTTGGGATTTAGCTTGTTTGTGCTATGCATCGATAATCCAATTTGAGCCCGACATCAAATCGGCGGAGCTTCTTGTGCGGTGCCTTGCGGTGGATTCCCGTGTCTCTGGCTGCAAGCAGATCCTCTCCGATTCAGGGGTCAGGGGCCAGGAGGTGCTCACGAGGGCCCTGCGTAGCTGCTGTTCATTGATCAGGCGACCCGCACAGGTTCACCCACATGCCCTGTGCTGCCGCAGTCTAACAGCCATAGGGGGATGTGGGACACCTATACCTGCAGTGAACACTGGCATGGATAGACTGCTACTCAAATCTCGATCTGAAAGGCAATGCATGCTTAGTCTCCCAATGAGGACTGTATTTTCACGAGCCATTCAGCCAACATGAATGTAACAGCAGCTATTCTTTCTCTATCTGCAGAAATCCAGCGGTGTAACGAGATGTTTCAGATGTACAAAATGAAGACTACAGAAGGCTCACTTCATTACTGAGGTCACAATTACCTGCACACCAGTAGGGTTTATATAAAACTCAAAGAACAATTCAATCCTCCCTGTCTTACCGTGGCCGTATGCCTCTGATAAACATTAATCGAGTCTTAATTCCAGTTGAGGAATTACCACGTCTTTTCATGATGTGCTGTTTGGGTTTTGTAACTTGGGGGGGGGGGTAGTTATTAACTTGGTAATGGAGTTAGAAAATAGAATTCTTTGTTTCAATTAGGGATGGATTTGGTGCTGCAGGACCAAAATTGTGTCTATATATGAAAATATGGGCCCATGTCATCTAAAGAGGGTTCCTCCTGTACAAAATGTGGATGATGTTCCATAAAAAACCTGAAAATACAACAAACAAACTTACCTGGAGGGTGGTGTGACGGGAGTGAGTTAGGGAGGCCAGTAAGACAATGGAGAAGAGCAGCCGTCGCGGGGAAACCGTTCCAGGAACCCTAGCCTCAACCCACACCATAACTACACACAGAAGAGCTCTGTGTCACTTCACAACTGCCATGGATACATGCTTGCGCTTACCACATTAGTCATCACTCAGCCAGTCTCGACTAACGGACCCAGAAAAGTGCTCCAGAGGAATCATTCTGCACATGAGAAATATTTATCATGTCGAAGGACAGCCAAATCCGAGCAGTTCCCAAAGCACGGTATCTTGCCAGGCATGTCCCATTAGAATTCATAAAACGCACTGGAGATGTTTAACAAGTGGACCCAAGAAGGCTTTAGCTGCCTGTCCAAAAGTGGTACGGGGTAGAACTCAGTGTTAACATGTGCAGATGTGCACAGACAACAGCAGCGCGGCCGCTTCTGTTTGCACTGAAAGCCACTTAAAGCTCAAAATAAAGTGTTAAGAGTGTGATGTTAAGGGGGCGTTTACTGCAGAGCCAACCCAGACGCCCACCTCCGCTTTATGAAGGAACACAGAGCACCATCACAGTATCAAAAGGCTGCCCCTGAGCACCTGCTGTCCTCAGAGCAGTGAACAGCACATGAAGTCCAGAATCCCCAATGCCAAGGTACAATGAGTGAAAGAATGTGGAAAGGGCAGGGCAGCAGTGAACCCGAGCAGCCAGGCAGCAGTTCCCCTCCGGGAGAAACGCTCCTGACAAGTGAAGAATCATCATTACATTTTTTTCCTCCCAATTATACAACACCTCTTCTGCTTATGTTACAGAACAAGAGGTCATTTCTGATGTCGGATTGAGCGGAAACGACTACAAACCAACAGAATTATGCGATTTCTTTACCTTAGTTGTCTGCCTGTGCAACAATGAGTGTGCCATGAGTATGTTAACACCTTATCAGGCATTTCTTAACAGACTGACACATTTAGCTTTTATTTTTGGAGTATTGGAAAACATATTATACGACCTTCCTTCCAGAGCAGGGTAAAGACATTTCACATGAAAACTTGTTTTTTTTTTTTTTAAAAAACATCCCACCGTTTCATGAGTCATCTGATTGAAATATTATGAAACAAATATTCACCAAGGAAAAAAAAAAATCCATACAGTATAACAAGTGAAAAATTCCTTCCCAACACACATGACAAACCAAGTCAAACAGTAGATAACCTGACTGTGAAAAAGACACGCCATAAAAATTGTACGACAATTTTATGAAAGCACAAACATTAGCTTTGACAGCCTTTACAGTAACTCGTGAGGCTGACAGAATCCTCTTTTCTGATTTGCAAAACATTTCTACAATTTTTATGTTTACAATCACAGGCCCACCCCACGTCAAACATACAAAAGAAGGCTCGGACAAAACCATGCACAACAGGCATCACGCAGCGTTACAAAAGGGCTTCGGTCGCTTTCTTTGGCTCTACTGTCCTCTCTATTCATCTCCCTTGTTAGACAACTGCCCTACCCTGCAATATGTTATGGCCTTGACAAGACTTCATTGGGGTGCCATCCTTTAACGTGACTACTTAACCCTTAGTGGCCTGCTGGCCCAGTGGGTCGGGCATCAGGCTGGGGAGTGAAAGTCTCCCAGTTTGAATTTTAGCCTAGCCAGCAAGACACTCCATACTAGCTCCCTGGGCACTGAAAATGGCTGACTACTGCCCATCCCCCCTTATATGCATTCCATATACTTGGCTACAGAACCTGTTTCCCTTCCATTCCCCCTGTTTCCCTAACCCAAGACGGCCCTACGTACCCATCCATATGAAAACTCAATCTGTACATTTTTAATAGAAGAGTCAAACCAATTAACTACGAATGGAAAGACAGGGGCTAAAATGGCAAACCTGTGAGAAGGTAGCCAATTCAGAGCTGACAGACAGTGCAGAACAGATAGCAGCAGTAAAATAAAAGGCTTAAGAGGAATTACAACAAGGAAACCAAGTCACGTTCATTATTATTATTCGGAAACCATGACAGCGAGAGAAGGAAACGAGGCCCATTAAGTGATGTGGTCCTTTTGAGTCTCACATCTTAATCCAGCAAGCATCATTCCATGAGTGAACAGAACATGACATACTCCTACTCAGAAAGCCAATTAAAAGACAATGAAAGGACAGAGCGTGCTGTCGCTGTAATTCCTGCTTAAACTAATCTTCTGTGTCCAAGAAATAACCCCCGCCACGCCAACCCACACTTCATTTCAACATGCCTTTTTCTAAGTGTCCAGCTCTCAACCAACCCAGCCAATAGGGCATTTCTCAGATAGAAGGTGCACTTCAGGTGCGTTACATCACCAGGCGTTTTGTCACACACACACGGAGAATGTCTAAGAGAAGCACTGTGTATATCTGCCACTGCATGCATTGCCCACCGCCCTGCTGAGTATCCTGTCGCACACCGTGGGCACTCCCGGCTACTCCCACCTCCCTCACCAATTTCTTTTATGGCTCCAACCTACAGCTGTGGTCATGTACACTGTGCAGCTCTTCCAGCAGATATAGGGAGGCCATAAAGGAAGACCAGAGGAAGTCAACACTGGTGGGACACTGTGCAGCACCAATGCAAACGCTGCCGGCCATTCTGGGACAGTGTATATACACACTAACACACACTTGTAATGTGTTCGCTCATACAAACCAGCTCACAACCCTGGTAAAAAGTACAGCGCACATGAAAGCACAAGGGTCTTTACTGGACACCTTCCACTCCATCTCACTACCATCGAGCCTAAACAGAAACTGGTTCTGTCAGGTAAACAACAGGTTGCAAAAAAATGTTATATTGAAAGATTTTTACCACATAAAATAGACAGCAAAGTCAAAAGCATGTACAGAAATGATGGCGATTAGTGAGTATGGACACCATGGACTGGACAAGGAGTTTTAAAGATTAAAACGTTTAACATCCATCACATTAGAAACGCTTCAAAACTAGTTCTCTCAGAAGATGAATTCAACTAGTTCTGCATTACTGATACTGGAAAATATCAGGTGCGTAATAAGATTTAAGTTTTTAAATACACAAGTACAGCAAACAGACCAACAGCTGCAACAATTAGCTGCAGTCTCACTGCGCACTTTTAACATTTTCTCAACTTCGTCTCACATTCCTGCCAGCCCATGCGCTCTCAGTAACAGTCTCCAGTCAAAGACTCCACAGCTGACATAAATGTGAAAACCATCCTGGGGGGCTGTGTTGGTGTTGGTCTAACTGTTGGTGCTGATTACTCAGAGCCACATGACACTTCTTCAAGCTACAGGGAAAAAGGGAAGCATGCTGTGGATGACAGCTCACCAAGTCCCCTGTAAAAGCTATCTGCACACAGGTGTGTTCAGACAAGTAAACGAGTTTCTTGGATTGCAAAAATAAAGCTGAACTACAGATCCTATTATGCACACAGAACCTTCTCTACATTTTAGCAGTTTGGGGGGTGGGGGGCAATAGCAAAGAAATTTCATCAGCACAGAAGTAATGTTGTAAGCATTAGAGATCTGTATAAACCATTTGACATGCCCAGCCAATGAAAGCAGCACAAAAAAACAAGCTAAATCCTATCAGACTGCTACACTGAGGGAGTTCAGTACAATCTCTCAATATAAAACCTATACATCTTCCAACAAAACTCTGCATATTATTGTAAGTGTCAGACAAGGGGGAACACAGTATGTACTACAAAAAGAACAGACTACAGTCCCCCCCCCCCCCCAGTCACCCATGGACAGTGACGAAAGAGAATAACTCAATCTAGTATCTATCACCAGAACACATAACCTACCCATGTATGACTTCTTGCACTGGAAATCCACCCCCAAAGGCTGGTTACTGCAAACTCTGAGTGAATCACAAAAAGCGTGCCATCGCCACACTTAAACAGCTGTCGCAGTGCGTTCAGCAAAGGCGGCGAGAATATCGTTAACTGCTGCTCCCCTGCGTTCAGCACAAAGCCCGCTTATAGAAAGAAAAACATTTTTAAAAACACTTCATTCCCACGTTTCACTGTGGCCACTACATCACGTGTGAAACTGACTAAAAAAAAATAATAATAAAAATAAGGGATGCTGCAGGGATGTTTAGGAATTCTCATTATTTAGTACTGGCTCTTTGTAACAGTATTACGTTAGATTTTTAAAGTGTGTACCATTTAATATCCAGAGACGACGTCGTTTACAGGAATATTGCTTTAGACCACATGTCACTTGTTTGGGTAGAATCTCTACAGAAAAACAAACTCACTAGCTTGCCATGTAAATCATTTTCCATAAACATTTTTCTCAGTGAAAGTAAGTATTTAGAAAGATTATTATGAAACACCAAAATCTCAGGCAGAAAAACATGTTCCTTTGGATGAAATTTCAGCCTGACACACTGTCAACATCCCTCAGCATGAGAAATAACTCTTAATGGAAAAAAACATCACCGTATTCTCAAGAGCACAAGCAAAGAAACACTGAAAAGGGAAGAGTCCTAATGATATTCCCTATACTTCATTACCGACTAAAATGGACCTACAACACACACACACACACACACACACACACACACACACACACACACGGTAGACTTGCAGTTATACCGTTTAAGTATTGCATAGGTTTTTAATCAGGAACACAGATGCAGAACAAGTCCTGAGAGCAGGGCGATGACTCATGTGAGTGATACTCCACAGAAAGTGTCCTGAGAGCGACCATCACCCCCTGGCTGTGTATCCAGGGCTCATGTGAGCAGACCCTTGAATGGCCAAACAAGATGAGCATTTTGCTTTGCTCTAGGAAGAGAGTTCAGTGCCACTAGGTTAAAAATCACCAATTTCAACACCCACATTATCAGCATTCTTCAGTTTGATCTTTGTGTCTCTCTGCTAATAAAACCAAACAAAAATTGAGTTAACAAGAAAAAGATTAGATGTAACTGTGCCATGGAGGTGGATAAATTAAAAATGACTAATTATAGCTGGAATATTAATATAGGATTCAAGCAGATGAAAACTTTAAATTTGCCACTGAGCACTAGTAACAGGAGCACTGTAGTGGGTAAATCCAGTACGGTCATTTTTCTTGCACCACTCAGTACTTTGTCATATGGTAGGATAATGTATACAAAGATGTGCTTTAGCAATGAAAACGAAAACTAGTAGCAGGGTTCCTACAAGGACTGAGGCAAACATTAGACTGACACCTATGCAAAACAAACACCAGAAAAATAAAACAAAACCCCAAAGGCATTGTGGGATACACATGTCAGCACTCAAATCTGAATAGCACAACACATCAAAATCCAACGCAAGTAACACCAACTCGGCTTTTATACATCACGTTGTTCTGTTGCATCTCACGTCTAAGGTACAAAGGCAGTTTTTCTCCTCTTGGATTCTGAATATACACAACCTTTTAATCCCTAATTCCAGCAATCAGTGCTGCAAAGTATCAGTTCATAGACTGCTATGCTGTCATCGTAATTAACAGCCAACCACAGAGCTGCACAATAACTGGAGCCAAAGCACCTCGCTGCCTCTACAACATGTCTTGCCTTTTCAATAAAATCTGCTAATCAAAAGGCTTCACACTGAACCCTTATTACTTGAAGCATTGCAGAAGCTCCAGCAGGGACTGAAATTAAAGGCTTGCCCCCAAGACGTGAAGGAAAATTTAAGTTAAGCAATCCTTTTCAGTTTTTAAATGTTTTTTTTTTTTTTTTTTAAGGTGACTGCTGTGGAATTATGCCTTATGAAAGATAATTATAAAAACTTAAATTATTTTCTGCAAGCCCTGCCTGTGCAGACATAGTCTAGATCTACTTTCCTGCAGTGAAAAGGTCTGGCAGAAACAAAAAGGTGCCATTACTGGAGGTTTGCAGCCAGGCTGCGAACGCACACACGCCAGAAACTGAGGAAACCTCCCCATCCTCAAGGTGGTGTACTTTTCTGGTTTCTCTTGCTCATTTGCCATCAGAAAGGTAGGCAGCATAACCCAGCTTTTACCCAGTATAAACCACAGTGACTTGTTCTGAGTTCTGCTGCAGGAAGGGCCCTGATGCTCGTGCCGCACCCACTCGGCAGGAGCGTCAGGCAAGCGAGGAAGCAGTCAAGTCATGAGCCACACTATCCTGTCCTGCATGCGTCACATCACAGGGGAGGCTCCTGGCTCTAATCCTCACCAGACCTGTTCTGCGAGGATAGTGGGTGTTGAGGAAAACCCAATCAGGCTGTAACTCCGTAGCTCTGCAGGGGGGGGGGGGCAGGCAGGCAGAAGATAAGTCCCAAAAGCACACCCACACATACTGCCTGCTCCCCCACCCCCAGGCATGGCCAGCCTGCTTGCTGTGTACAAACTCTCCATCAGAGCCAAACCAAAGTTAAAGGTGTTTTTCTTAAGTTTCAGCTTCAGGGGTGGTCAGTGCAATAAAAAAAAAAAAAAAAAACCTTTCTTAAGAAACAGAGAGACTTTTAAATAAAAAACATTTCAGAATTTGGGCCTTGAATAAATCTGAGCAAGAAGCCCCATTGAGCTAATTGTGCAAGCTCTAATGATTTCCTAATTAGCTCAGCATGTTCACACATGCAAAAGTGGAAGTTGAGTCAGATTTATAAAAACGCTCAGTTACTCCATCGCCAGTCTTTACGCAGTCTTTCACCAAGTCAGTACGTAGACTGGCAAAACTAAACCTAAAAGCTTTTCTGACTGAAACATGAACGTTTAGCCTAACTTTCCCCACGTGTGCAGTTTGAACTGTAAGGGAAAGGGGGGGAGGGAAACTATCCTATGCATGAATAGCATCTTCATCTATAAATATAATTTTGGAAAAATTTTACTGTTCTTATTGTTTCATTCCAATCATACATTCAATGCTTTTGTTTTCCAAATATGAGAGATTTGCTCATTTTACCTGTGTGCATTTAATTTGGATTATGCCACCATTCTGATCTGACTGTTACCATAAGACACTTCTCTTGGCCACGCTCTGGGGCCTTTGTCACACTTCACCTTTACAAATACCTCAACGAGACACTAAGGCTGGCTGAACATGATGAGTTGCCAGGGAAACCAAGGCAAGAAACCACAGCATCAAAACATTTCAATCATATTAAGATACAATAACTTCGAGGTGGAAATATGTATATAAACATTTTTAGCAATTCTAATGGTTTACCAAGAGTTTATTTCACATAAGTGTGTATTGTATTGAACAGTCGAGCACTATCAGAGGACCACTGCTTGTATTGTACAATGATATGTTCAGGTGACATCCATCTAAACTGATTTTCATCAAAGAAATAAGTACTCAGTTCAAGGGGTTCAGCTGCTTGTACCTTTTTGAGAACTGATTTCCTATGGGAATCTGTAGGTAATTCATGCCTGTAAACGTTACATCAGTACTACTCTGGTTGGCAGAGCACGTAACTTCAGCAAACCCCATGGGAATTCAGTTCCTTTGAGACTGACATGGCCAACATAGAGGTCCACAACCTGCATGGCACCCGTATCACTGGTCAGGCAAGCATACACTGTTAGGCAGACAGTCTGCCAACGCCACCTCAGTCATAGCTCCTCAATCCTCATAGCCACCATTACTTTATCAATCTGAATTTTATTACAGCACAATCCATCAGTCCCCCTTGGGCAATGTTTTACATGCTTCGTGCAACAACTGCTGCCGTTTTGGAAAAGGTGCCATTGCATACAGGTGAGCAGTTACAGCTTCTTCAGGTCAGACAGAACTTTCCTCAAGCGTTTCTGGTGTCAGTCATCTGCACTCTTACAGAAAGAGTGTAAGAACTGTCCCTCTGTAATAGTACACCTATGGCCAGACAGCTCAGCTCATTTATCAGTCCCTGTGTTTATTTAACTGTCATCTTAAAGCAAATACAGAACTGTCGAACATGCCACAACTGAGTTCACCAGAGGCCATCATGCTTGGGGACTAAAGGTAGAGGGTAGGAAGTCAATAAAAATGAGGCAATGAGAACAGCCTCTGGAGAGCTTTTAACTTAAGGGGAGGAGGAATCAGCAGAGGAGGACCTTCGATGATAATCCAAACAAATATGAGTGGGTAGAAACGAGGGTGCCAGTGAACAGAAAACAGCAGAGCTGTGGGAGCACATGGCTGAAGCTCCATGACCCAGCATCCCCTCCTCTGACCTGAGGTGCCCTCACAACGCATGTATTGTACCCACACAGACCTGCACACAGCATGAGATTTCCTCCATCACCATAACACAAGGCAAGTCTGCAATGGGATGACCCATTTTCAAATCCCCACCAAAGCCAACACATGGGACATATGCTGGCTCTGTGTTTAAAGAGCAAGTCAGTCAAAATATATAGGGGACTCAATCAGTTTGGTGTTAACTCATAACTGAAGACCCTTTTATATGGTTCACACAGAGACAGTAGAAAGTAGCAAAGTGATGGAAGTTTCATTAGTACGAGGGCGAAGAAGACAACAGCGATGTGTGACCGCTCCACGTGCCTTGGTAACATGATGATCCTATGTCCTGCTCCAAACCTCTGTGCCCCTATCCCGTGCCAGGGCCATGGAAGCCAATGTGGCCCACCGTGTCCAAATGTCTGTACTGTGACACCCGTTCCAATTATAAATCAGGATCTTCCACACTTTTTGTATTAAATGTACAACCAATATTATCCCAGCTGTTATCAGCTAAAATACTAAATGCTGAACTCTATAGAAGCCAAATGTCTTTTCATATTGCAAATGTAATGAATGCCCAGTACTTTTACAGCATTGGAGAAATGAACAGTAACACAATGAACTGTTGAGTCTCAAACAAAACCATATACATGTCAAAATGAAATGTAGTCATGATGTGGCTGGGGGAGGGCAATTATAATAATGTGGTAATGAGTGAGCAGACATGCAAGCACCATTATACAACACGGTCCCTGAGAGTAGCAAGATTGTACCACATATTTGTCCTCATCCCACCCCTTACCTTTTTGCAAGCCCCTCAGGAGAGTGTAACCAAGGAAACTGGTTATACTCACAAGGCTGAAGTTGTCCTGATGTAGGATTCATTGTAAAGGGTTCTTCTCCTAAGCATGACTGTATATATATTTTTTTTAAATATACCTTTCAGATCAAGTTCTCTTTATTTAAAATAAGAGGAAAGCTCCTTTGGGAATGGTGTGTCAGGGAGGCCGCACTGCAGCTAGACTGCAGCCAGGCTGCAGTGCAGCTATGCCATTTTTATGCTGCAGTATGCTACACATGTAGGGCCATGCTCATATTGCAGCTCTGCTACAGCAGCGATGCTCTGGGCATGCAGTGTCTGGGCCATGAATTTCACTGTAAAGCTTCCCTGACAACCCGTCCCCTGGAAGGGATTAATAACAAATAAAAACCCAAATTGTTGTGTTTTCTGGCACAGCCTGCATCAACAGGAGACGGCATTCTGCTTGTTATACATCGGACTGAGCCGGAAGGTGGGATTTGCTGGCCTACAGGGTGGGGGGGGCTGAGGTTGTGGGGTGTCTAAGTTGGCACTCTCGTTCTTGGAACGGACATCGCCGTGTGGGGGAACAGGTGGCGAGGCACACAAATGGAGCAGGCACTCAGCAAGTTCTCCTGTCCAAATAAACCATCAGCCTCTGCACTCTCCACCCCACAGGCAGGAAAGCTAAAGGAAATTCACCCCGTGTCAAGCCAGAAGCAGGAAAAAGGACACAAAATAAGCCTGACTCAGCTAGTCTCACCAGGACCGTCAATTTGTAGGCTCAGGACCAAACTCAATGTAAGAACCTCCTGGTGAAGTATGTACCACTGATGAAATGCCCAAGGGGTCCACGGTCATCATTACTTACCATCATACCAAGCAAATCATGCCACCCAATTACTTAGTTCACTTTAAATAGTAGCTATTCTGCAACTTGAGACTGCACTTGACTCAAAGGTCTACTTGGACCAACATCTAGTTGGGTTGAGCAAAAATAGACAGGCTGATCTCTTACTTTGCCATGCACACATCATATGACCTACTGGCCATGGTCTGGAAAAGCAAATGAGAAGGTTTAAAAGAACCTCCTTTGTTTACAGAGTTTACTTTGTTCTGCTATGCAACGGGTTCTGGAATTGCAAGCAATAAAACGCAGAACGCAAGATAAACTCTGTGGCACGTCGGCAAGTTTGGGCATGAGACAAATTCCTTTACAGGCGACGTGTTTCTGCAGACCCACTGTGCTCTTAGTGCAGGACCTTTGCTGCGAACAGACGCAACAGCGTAGGCTGACTTGCTACTGACGTGAATCCTTTAACACAGAGGGAAACCATCGGTACCAATCCCTTGCAGACTTCCACCATGAACGTGGGCCAGAAAGTGGAGTTGAGAATCGGAAGCGCTTTGTTGGCCCTCACAGCGCGGGTCCATCAGAACGGAGCCCAGACTCTGAAATACACCCACGCTCAGGGAGGGGAGGGCTTACTTGGCAGAGTTCCAGTGACTCACAGCAAACAAACAAACAAAGGGAGAGTGAGAGCGCAAAAGAGAGGGCGGAGGCACCATAGCCATACAGACGCAGTACCTCATCGCTGGAGCACCTGCAGTAGGCAGCCCCTTGGCCTGGGGGGTGCACAGGGTTTTGTCTCTACATGGACAAGTGGCACAGTGCCACTGACAAGCTTGGCTCCAAGCTGCAAGCCTGTCTGGGGGGGGGGCTGTTGATGCTGGTTACTAGGAACTCTTGTCCCTCAGACTTGCAAGTCTGTTGATTAACAACTAATGGGTAAGGGGGGGGGGGTGTTATAAGAAGAGTGGTCCAGGTCATGTTCCAGTGACTCCAGAAGTGGGTCTAGTGTTGCCTGCATGCCCCCCTCCAGAACTTTTCTCCAATAACGTACTGGTTAAGGAGATAGTTGTTGTCGTCCCGTCCCCCCCCAACTTCCCTCCAAGTACATTTAAAAGTAAAATTAAGACCATAAACAGCAGCCTTGATGGAGGGTGACATTAAACTGGTTTGGCATCTATCTCACATGTTTTTTACCACCCTAAAAGGGGGTGGGGTTTCCCCTCATTGTTTGGTATTGGAAAAACCATGTACTTATTTATTCTGATAATAAGAATAAAACAGGGGCGCTTGTTGAAAAGCCATTTTACTAGTTTTATTCTCTTCTGGAATACCTGCCGGGGTTAGGGGTGGCAGGCCAGGGAGCTGCCATACGCCAGGAACAGAGGGAGAAGCAAGCATGTCCTGGACAGGGACACACACACACACACACACACACACACACACACACACACACACACACACACACACACACACACACACTTTTTTCCACAGGTCTTGGCATGCAGTAAAATGTGACAGGTCATTCTTTGGCTAACAGCTTCATTTTCCCCACGCCTCCTCCCCACCAAGGCCTTTTGAAACTCAATCCCTTGCACATAACTAGGACCTCTAAGTTTGCCATAAATTTTGCTTTTGTTATGAAGCTTAGCACATTTTCCTGGACTGCTTAGACTGCACAAATGTCAAACACAGTGGAAACAATGCATGGCCTGAAAGCCAAAGTGGCTCTCAGGGCTGTGGTCAGATGTTCTGTTACATTCATTTCCTGATGGACATTTAAAACCAGCTCCCCACTCACTCTCTCACGCTGCATTATGGTTAACAGGCTTCACTCATACAGATGGTTGAGATGAACACAATGAAATTAGGATGGTACACTCAGGAAGTGTTCAATGTGATGCAAAAGGTCTGAATAGTCGCATTATACAGCAAGTGCCTAACGTTCACATTACTCCATAAGATGACATATAAAATGAATGGTGCAATGTTTCTGTTTGGAATATCTTTCCGGTCATTCTGAGTGGACACACTAAAACACAATAAAACTTGCAATTATTCAACAATGGCAGACAAGTCAATGTCATGTATAATTACAGCTTTTCCACAGAGTAAAAGTAGGATTTTACAGTAGCGATATGGAATTTGGGGGCAGGTGGAGCAGTCGTAAGTCAGACCAGTAACACCTACAATGGAGCAGCATAAAAACCACAGGTCAGTCCTACAGCCAACTTTGTTTCACATACATCTGCATTGGAAATGGTGTTTGGACAATACATTTTACTCGAAAGGTACTCAGTCCAACAACAGGTCTGCTCTTAAACTTAACGTTTTTGCCTAAATGCTTCAATCCACAAAGCCCTGTACGTTCCTGCTTATTGTATAAGTAACACAGAACCTGAGAGCATAAACTACGAGCGGCTAAAATGGCTCAATTTGACGTGTCACATTACAGGGCTTTTGTTATGTTTTAAGAGGAAACATGAACAAATGCTTTGATGAACACTGACTTTGCAGTCAGACAGAGTCATGTTTTTTTAGACATGTACAATGAACCATGGGTGTAACACTGCTGTTCCGCCCCAGGGATCTCAATCAGAAGGTCCACTGTCCCACCGTGCCTGAGTTTGTGGCCTATTGATACACACACAGGAGCAAGCCAAAGTGTACCCAAGTCATACAAAAATACAAATGGAAAAAGGGGAAGGGGAAAAAAAAATATAAAAAAAATACATACAGGTATCTGACCAGAACATGCAACCTAAATCAAATACGTTACTGTTGGTAGCAGCTGCAGAAAATTAGGTTCACTAATGAGGGGGAGAAAAAAGTTACAGAAAAACTAGCATCATTTACAAGGAGAAAGCAGAGAAAGCTGACACTGAACGGCAGCTTTAATGACGAGAGCTTAACGGAGGTCAGCTATGTTTGTGGAAGAATCCACAATTAGTACTCATCTCACAAATGAATGAGATTTGCTACCTTAAGGATCAGATGCCAACTTCCACTTGGGCACAATCTCCACTTGCCTCAGCAACACAAACCGAGCACATAAATTTGAATGAGACGGCATCCAAAGAGTGTTCGCTAGCAAACCTACAGCTGACCCTCTCAGAGAAGACAGGAAGACTGATCAATGAAACATTCTCCTACAACGCTGCTCACATCTCATCATTCGGTACAGCACAATACCGAACTCCACTCACACTTATAACTGTGCCGAGTTTCTTTTCCTCAGAATTGTAATTTCCTTAAATACATATTTCTGAAATAATGAGTCTGAATACATAAAGGCCTGTGAATGCAGTCAATACATATGGCTCGGATAAAGAGTAATTGGTAATTAAGAATGAATTACTTGTTGGGGGAATAATGTCTTGGTGGGATTTAATTAAAGCATGCCTATGTGCAGAATTACTAAATAAGCACTTTTGTGGCAGGCCTCTCTGGGACTTCAACAGGCAAAATCTCATTACAAGGTCTTCCTGTGATGATGTCCCGGCACCCGGAAAAGACCTGAATTCTAACTGGATGGCAACTCCCAGGGACTCTTTCCCCTAAGGGAGTTGCTACAGTGACGTCCAACCTGCTTCCCATTATCCCTAAGATTATTTCTGTGCCACGTGATGTAGACTGCATGTTCTCCGACACCATCGGTCTGCATATTAGGTTGAAATTCTTACATTGCTATACTTGTATGTGATGTATTCAACACAAGATGCCAAGACTTGTGATCATTCATTGTTCCTAAATCACTTTACTATTCATAATATTATGCTGACACCTTTAATTTCTTAAAATAATTTATACTGTATTTGAGGTGATATCCCCATAACGTTCTGGTTATATTTTCTCACGATGTCCCTCAGACACACGTGAAACTTGACCAGATCGTGGACAGTAACCCAGAAGTGAACAGCAGCCTCAGGGATTCAGCTGACAATGAGGTTGAGATGCTGCACCACTCTGACAGTCATCGATCACCTAAAAGCCAGTGTGAGCTTGGAAGAGCCGCAGTCTGAGTGTCTGGGGCCAGCCTGAGGTGAGGAAGATGAGGATTCATACACATCTCACATGCGAATGCAGTCCCAAAGGAGGACTCTGTATTGCTTTTACTCAACCTCTCACTGCTCCAACAGAAAGCAGTCTGCTTTCTCTCATGCACAAAGCTGTGCAGCCCTTTCTTAGAGAGGCACAACAGTGCAGAGCACGTTCCTGGATCTCACTCTGTCAGAACGGTAACATCTGTGACATGATGCCCTGCAGCGGGACTAACAACCAACCCGTCGATGCCAACACCATGTACATAAATGCCGATACCATCTCAAGAGAAACAAGCTGTGTGACAGGTCTGTTCACAGGTTCACACTCTGATGCAAAGCCATAAAACAAAAACATTTTAAAGACGGGCGAAATCTTGAGATGACATGCGGGCATTTCCACAGGTCAATGCCACTGCTGTGGATGGCAAAGGAGCCGCCCAGCGCCTTGCTCTTACCAGTCCTCATTGACCTCATTTATTCTTTTAATATCAACTTTCTGCCTCTTCCCATCTAAGTACCAAGTGGGGTTACACAACAAACAGAACAAAACATGCATTATTTACTGGCAAATCACCTTCAGTCGCAAAGCACAACAATGAAAAGTACAGTGCTGTTTAATAGCACAGAGGGAGGGGTTAAGACCTAACCAACAAGAGAATACTCACTACCTACTGCAGTATTAAAGTATGCACATTGGTCCCTGTGTACGTTACTTCACTACTTTTATAGAAACATAGCTGTGTGAACAAAGAATTTATTTTACACTAAAGGCTGTGATGACATCCAGTGTATAGCTACGTAAACCAGAAGCAATTAAAGGGTGCTGTAGAAATGAAAAAGTCATGTCAAAAATTAAGATATAATTTATGTGTGTACTGTTCAGAAACCCATGCTGTGCACATACATGATGTTTGTACTAAAATAAGTTTTACCAGAAAGCTTCGGTTTGTAGGTTGAGCAACTGAACAAATACCTTCAGCCTAATTATGCAAAAACCCATTATAAAGTGTCTGTAAGTACATGAGCAGAGTCGACCTTGCAGACTCTAACATCCAAGATACACTGATAGTTTTTTCAAATCCCCTGAACCCAAACTTGCTCAAATTTGAAAGCAACAACCTCAGACCTCAAAGATAACTATCCTTCATTGACTGTCCAAACAATAAATAAAAAAAAAAAAAGGTTAAGTAACTATATTAATCATTGTTTTCATAAAGTTTAATACAAACCAAGTCATTACTGCAAATGGGGATTTAATATTGCATATATTTTATTAATCTGAATTTTAAAACACTTTAGTGCCAACTAAACAGTTCCAAAACCACTTACTGCTAGACCCACACATCAGTAGCAAAGATCCTCAGATTGAATTTGTTTCATCTTCAGCTGATTCCAAGTTTAAACTCCAAGACAGTGATACATTTGTTTAAATCAAAACACAGTTGTGGGTTTTTCCCAGAAATTATTTTTGCCTATTCCTCAAATGCCAAAGATAGAGGACAGAACTTTTGATAACCTAACGTATGAAGTTCACAATACAAACAGTGGCATGTATAAAATAAAATCACCAATGTATATTTAAATTTTGAAGCAAAATAAATGATAGAATTTAATGTCCTTTAATATTCTTTAACGTTCCTACATGTGAAAAGTGTGACTCTATATCAAAATGCATGAAGTCAGGGGTCAAGACCATGAGAGGGGAACATTGTGAAATGTCACTACTGGCATTTCACAAAAGCTCTTCATAAAAAAGGAAGAGTTTGTTCACCATCTGAAGGACATGACTGAACAGAATAAATTTTTCCATAAATTCATCTACTGTTTACAAAAGGATAGAAAAAAAGACTCCATACCCAGCAGTTACGACAGGGGAAAGATTTTAATATTCAGGTGACATAAGTCACTGAAAGCGAGAAGCACATTCAGAGATCAGTGTCCAACTGCACAGTGACACGAACGCTGTGCTGCTCGTGAAAGATGGATGTGGCTGTTGCATGGCGTGTCATTATACAGATCCTCAGAGAGTCTGAGACAGGTCCGGGACAGCCAGCCCAGAGGGCTCATTAACACCGCCCCAGGAGGAGTTTAAAGAGCTCTTCCCAACTCCAGGCAGGGGAAATCACTGTAAACATGGATCCGTGTGAGAGTACAGGCGACGCGTCCCCAGTGTGTGCCACACGTGCACAAAGACTTCCTCCAAAAGTCTTTATCCATCAGTGAAAAGAAAGTACAGACTATGTCCATAAGTGACTGTCAGCCATAGCAATATACTACAAAATACACTTCCCTGGGAAAGTGCCCATGAACAGGTCTCAGATCAGCTGCGAGTGCATTTATCTAGAACTGGAAGAAAAGGCTAATTAAACTGAGCCAAAGACTGCATGCTCTATGAAGAGAAAGGACCATATGTGGTGTCACTAGAGCCCATGTACTGTCAATCAGGAGGAGTGAAAGGTTAGTATGTCAGAGAGCAGTAGGGTTACTGTAGTGTCCTGCCTGTGGGTGCAGCTTTCCCTTTTGTGGTCATCCTCTCTCTGCCTTAGTCTTACTCATTCTCCAGGGCTCTTCTGAAGTTGTGGATGAGACGCCCTGCATGAAGGCATGTGGGATAGAAGCCGCCAGAAAAGGAGGGCCAGGCGGTGCTCAAACGCCAGATGCTGAGTCATTTCAGCAACAACCCATCTCCCCGCAAGCCTCGCCCTCATGCAATGTGGAATCTCCCGTGGTACAGAGGCACATGGCAGTCGATGGTAATCTAAAGTTAAAGAATATCATCGTGTGCTCCAGCACAGCACAGGTACACCAGGTACCGCACATTAACTACCATGCTGGGCTGCGTAGACAACTGAAAGAACAGGGAACATTAATGTCACAAGCAGCTCAGTCAATGAGAAACTTTTGCAACACGTTTCATTTATTCATGGTGTACGAGTATATAAAGGCCCACCAAGTCGAACAGATTACATGTTCAGAACATACATACTCTTACCATTTACACAGAAACCCTTTCATGAAACTATCGTTGAAGAACGTAAAAGGATGTTCATATGGTAAAGAGTGTGATTAGCTGCTTAAGAGATCAGAACTTCTTTATGAAGTGTATTTAGCCTCATATCTGAAAATCAATGTTCTTTCTAAGCAGGCAGCCAGTCAAGTAATCTGTGTGAACATTACGTGAACCTTTAACCACCATTAAAACTGGTTTCAGTTATTCTCACAGAAATGTTTCAGATGTTAGATTAAGCAGGAAAAATTATCAGATTTGTTCAATTATTTTCCCCTTTTTGAGCTACAGAATCGACTGCACAAGTCTTGAGGCACATGCCTGAGGGAAACTGGAGAAACACATTTGGCTTCTATTATTAAAATGAGCACTGATAAGTTAAAAACATGGTAAAAGTCCTTAAAAGGTTTTAACACCATCACATTATTCTTGTTAAACATCTGAAGGCAGGAGAGCTAGAATGGAAAAAAAATATATATATTTGAAAAGGTTTCCAAAGAGACTACTGTATTGACAAGCACTGATATTCGACTTTTGGGCATGCTTGAATTTTTAGAAAATACCCATAAAAGCATGACAAAGGAAATTTGGGTCAACAAGCTCTGACAGGCAGCCCAGCTAAAGATAAGATCACCATGTTTAGTGACTGACACACTCCAAATGTTCACTGCTCAGAGTAACATGGGGCTCTCACACATTTCTGTCTGCTAAGTATTCTGCTGACCTAAGATCAGGCTGAAATGCACACTGAAGCCACAATCTGTTTTCCTGGCGCTGATGCTTAAATGCAGCCTCAGACCCCCCCCCTTTTAAATTATCCCTAAATAATATATGGGAGAGCATTAAAAATGCATGATACAGATGAACATACAAAAATCACCCAGACAAAGGTGAAATACTGAAGCATGACGCTCCATGAAACAGGTGGTGTCAGAGAACAGGCAGACAAGTCAGAGCACTGTGAACTGGCCCAGCCAGGTCAGGCGTGTGGAAGAGCAGAACACAAGCTACACTCAAATGGAATGTGATGACTGATTACTAATGCCAAAGTACCAAGCAAACAACATGTCCAGCAAACCAACCTAAAGTAACAAAACCTAAAGTTATTGGGAGAGTGAGAGGGATAATAGAATTATCAAAGAGAGGAGGGGGGGGGGGGGAAAAAAAAATAAAAAATAAAAAAATCCTCAGACTGGCAGTAACAGTGGAGGAAAAAGAGGGGAAAGAATAAAAAAAAAGAATACCCCCATTTTCTTTCATACAAATTTGAAAAACAATATTGAAACAGTACAGGATATGAGCAAGAACAGAACTGGTGCTTGACTGGCCTGCAGCTAGTCTGAAGTGGCAGAGAGATGTGGACAGGTTTCTTGGTGCCATGTACCGACAGCAGCTGGCACAGAGAGCCACATCAAAAACCATAATGCAAAGCTCGGTCCTGACTCGCTAGCTAAACAATGTGCTCACAGCTGAGAGTCAGCTGAGAGTCAGCTGAGAGTGCCTGACACCTAAGACAAAGGCTAACGTTTGACTGAATTCTGCGGAAAGCACGAAGCGTACACATTCCTGCTCGTTAACATGGAAGCCCGTCAGAGAGCAAGGCAGCCTGTCAGAAACTTCACGGACATTTATCTGCTGGCAAACGGCCCTTATAGCTGACAAACGGAACCTCTTTTTGTGCTTCCTATTTGCCAATGCTGCTCACGCGCCCACGCTGCCATGAGCAATGTGGACCCGACCAAGTCCATTTCCTACCCCAGACAACCTGGGAGTGAGGGCTGCATAGGTGAAGTGGGAGCATGAATTAATAGGTTAATAAAACAGGATTTTTTGACAATCCCATTTCAATCCAAGCTGGAGGACCACATCTTCCTGTTGTGCATCTTAGGAGTTACCCAGATGACCACCCACACACACCCGCACCCACACACACCCGCACCCACACACACCCGCACCCACACACACCCGCACCCACACACGCCAAAATGGGGTTTTAAAAAACCACATGCATTTCGGGTTCTGTGCGACTGCTTTGTCAACTATTCAGATGAATATTAAAGTAATAAATCACCATCTTGCATCAAAAATCAGTGTCAAGTGACATCCACAAAATTGTGCAGCATATAACATCCCTCAGCAGCTTCACATTTTACAATTTGTTGACTACTTGTATGCCAGAGCAATTTAAAAAAATTACGCATTTAATAAAATAAAACTAATTCTACCGATGAACCCATATAATCGACTTAGTTCAACAACCAGGTGTGGCAAACGATAAAAAGTAGCAAACGATAAAAAGTGCAGAACTGAAAAATAAACTAGCCTAACTTTGCATTACTGGCACCAACTGCAGGGCAGAGTTACTGTACTGAATCCATCTCTTTGTCATCACAATGCAACACAAAAGCGATTAATGTGGAACTAACAAATTAGTTATGTAAAACTGGAAACTGCATAAGTTCATGATGCCTGCAGTAGAAAAACTAATATTTTAGTGGAATAAAGGCAGGAATAGAGCAACACTTCAAGACAGGAAGGTAATCAAATGACAATTACTAAAATGATTACACAGACAGCAAACACTGCCAGTACCCCGTTTAAAGAAAAGGCAGAGGTCTGTTCTTTGTCACCCAGTCTCGTCCTTATTTACTTAGCCTGTCTCTCCATCCATGTAAATGTTTGTGTTCCTCGGCATGTTTGCTCACCATACCAACCCACTGGTGTTTGAAAGGGTCCCCATAAAAGATGGCCAACTGACAGTACACAAGCAAAGTTAACACACGAGAGCTACCAGGACCAGACAGGGACAACGAAGATCACACAAGCTATTCAACACAGACTAATTAAAAAGCAAACACTGTTTGTTTGAGTGTCACTCTTCCATGATTAATCCTAATATACTATAACATAAACCATTTCTGCTGTCTTTTTATCCCAGGGAATCCCCCTTCAATATTATCCAATGAAAGGCTCTCAGGGCTTGATGAGGAAGTTCAACATTAAATCAGAAAACGGATCAATGGTAACACTATAAGAATGCATTCCCAATGCAGCTTCTATAATCACAGCACGCAGACCTGCATTTCAGACCAGCAATCCCGCAAATCACAGTATTCTGACCAACTTTTGTCCATTTGAAACAACGCTGGACTGCATTCTGTTCCATGTAACTGGGTCTCCAATCACAGTTTATTAGTACCATAACATTTCCCTATTATAGTCCTGTAATAACAGCAGCACTAATGTCCTTGGGCACAGCAGAGATACTGCACAGGGCCTCCCTGATTTCGTGCATTAATTCCATGATAATGGTGATTACCAATGTTTGCCTTTAACTGAATGTTATAAAATTTATTTCCTATTTAAGCTTAGCTCAAAGTTTCCTGCTTACTGACTCATGCATGGACAAATTTACAAATGCAATCCTAATTAAATGAGTGAAGTTTCTTGTATACTACAGTATACATACGACACATTGCTATTTTTGCTGGGTGTTTCTGAGTAACAGAGATTAAACACCTCCACAAAGATGCACTGCCAACTTGAATAGCAATACTGACAGAAAATTTTGAGCATCCGTCAGGAGAAACCCAATCTCTTAGTCAAAAGATGAATGCACTATCTACTGGTTACGATGCCACGAATCATTTAGTAACACATCTCAGTTTCTTCATTCCATATTATTGAATGTCTGCTATTATTTTGCAGAGTCTCTGAAACATGACATCCAACAAGATGGTTTCAAAAAGTACATAAAATAAGTGAAAGCAAAAATTTCAGAAAGCCCATTTCCAGTTAAGCACTAGTTTTTGACATTACAGTAGCTCGTGAGTCATCTTACCAAGTCCTTCGTAATGTTACGACTCATATCTGCGGCCCACCAGTGAACTGCTCTCATCTAAGGAATGAGTAAGACACATGACCACCACAAAATCAACAACGAAAGGGAGGAGGAAAAAAAAAAAAGCTGCCAGAACCCAGTTAGACAGACCACCAGACACACAACTTTCCCCTCTGGTTTCTGGTTTTAACAGAACCTCATGTTACAGCCCACCAGACACACAAAACCAGCAACCGGAGGGCAACGTTACCAGAACGCAGAGGCTGAGCTCGTTTGTAAGTTTCTGCCAAAGTGCTACCCTATTCTGTATCCTGAGGACTTGCTGCTCACACTGCATCTCATTTGAGCACAACAATCAGCTGAATCAAGCACCTTTCTCCCTACAGAGTGAGCTACAACAGTGGCCTGTATCACTCAACTCCAGGGTGCCACATTGCAAGTCAGTTGCATCAGTGCTAAGGCTATTTGCTGAAAGTTCTCGATTCTACAGCAAAGCAATCTAGGCATTGTCCAAAGTGCGGAGGTAATGCACTCTGCTAATTTAGTCCAGCTGCAACATCCCAGCTCCAACAACAGTGGCCATCCAATCATTTCCGCTCTGCAACCTCCATTTCATTGCCTCACAGACACTTCGGTGTAATCCACGACCCAGCCAAGGGCATCTCACAGCTGTCAGACCTGCCTGTGAACTGAAACATGACTGTTCATCGGTGATTCTCTAATGCATAGTACCATGAGACAAGGAGTGACTGAAGATCGCCTCCTGTAGGCAGAAGACTAAAGCGTAAGCAAATCGCAGCAGGCTTGGAACTACAGGAAGCTTCCGGCAGACGGTTACGTAAACCTCCAGCCAAACACGCTCTGCAGCCCGACACCATGTTCTATAAATGACTTGGGGCTTCAGCTGCAGTTGACGACTGCTGGGATGGTGCTTCCATGTGTCTGTCGGCCAGGGCTCTTCTCAAAGGTCAAATGTCAGATGCTATTCATGCAATGTTTTGGAAAGAGCACTTGCGTTCAGTAAAAGCACATTCATAATATTAAAATTAATAATACAACACCCTTACAATATCGTTTGTCCAGGAAATAATGAGTGAGAACCTAACTTAACTGTTACAAACATAAGCTCAGTAGTAAGCAATTACCAAAAGCCATTTCAAGATGTCAAAATTTGAAAATATTTACATGTGTATTACCTCTAATCTCCAAGATTTAAAAAATCATTAAAAAGCAATTATCAGTGGAACACAACTATGCTCAAAACCATTTACTTCTAAATTAGAAATGTAACTAAAGAGCTGTGTGTGTCTGGAGGGGCACTCCATCACTTTGTGTGTGTGTGTGTGTGTGTGTGTGTGTGTGTGTGTGTGTGGGGGGGGGGGGGAGTTACAATTACAGCACAATACAAATTATATTTATAAACCCCCCCCAAGACCAAACTGGGAGCAAATGTAAAAATTAAGGCAAATAGCACAGGGCAATTACACGATGTAACCAGTACAGTGTGAACCTCATATAAATTAAAACTTAATTTGTCACTGTCAACACCAGCATCGTTTGCTCCTAAATGTTACATTAACAATTTACTGCTACGCTGTTATAAAACGATGCATTTTCACAATAAATATCACTACATACAACCTGGGGGGCAAAACACTTCAGCTCCTTGAACAGAAGAACCAACAGTGCACCTATGGGAGGCCGCCTGCACCTCTAGCTTCCTCTCCAAGCAGCCACGCTGTGAGGCCTTCAATATTTACAGCATTGACTTCACAGATTGCATTGTCTGAGGTGTCAGCAGGTTAGTAAATTTTTAATACGACGCTGTTGTTGTTCCTCAGAACTGAGCGCGCACGCTGCAATACAGTGAATAAAACAATTACAAAACAGGCACAAAACGCAGGCCAAAAAAGGACGAGCGAGTGCCCAACACTTCCACACACAGCTCTGTAGCGGCACAGCCAAGCAGCCATCGCAGATTAATTAGAAACTGGAGCGACGAATATGGAACAAGGACGGAGACAGCTAATTAGTAAAAACATCTCATTTTTGTTTTGGAAAGCAATTTAAGTTTTCAAGTGACTGAAAATGGTTGTTGCGAAGCCGGGACTCCTCGCAGAGCATCTTCAGTGACGATGAAATGTTTTCACCTGGTGTTCGCGCTTAGCCACGTCAGGCCATTCCGGACGGTGTGGAGAAGGTCACATGACTCGGGAAGAAAGCCGTTACGTGACCGTTACACTGCAAGAACGTGACCGTTCCCCCCCCCCCTTTTCGTTCTTAGTCTCGTGCAAGCCGTGACTCTGCGAAGGAAGTGAGTCGCTGCTCAGCTCAACTCGCAGTGGTGGCTTTCTAGCAAAACGTGTGTGTGTGTGCGTGTGTGTTTTTGTCACGCCATTCGGTGCCCCGGTTCGGCGTGCAGTGCCTTTGAGATATTTAACCACGGATACAGTCGCGTTCAGGAGCGCTACGCGAGCCTTTACGCAATGAGCCCTATAGTGTTAAAAAAGTGCGCGGCTCGTACCCCGCTCCGCCGGGAGCTGGTGCGACACCATGTCATTCTGGCAGCAGGGCTGCAGGTGTGCGACGTGCAAAGTATCGACCTGGTGCCAGCGGACCCGGAGCACTGCACTGTCATAGAAAAACTCCTTTCAAATGTTCACGCACAATTTCACGTAGCCAGACAGTCTTCTCCACTATCATATACTGGATAATCATAAGACCAAGACATTATTCTGCAGAAGAAGGCTTCCAAAATTAATGAAGAGGGGTGCGCGGGATGGGTGACGGGACAGTGAGGAGGACCAGACACGGAGCCGAGCTGTTTGGGTACCGGAGCATCACGCTCCGTGCACGGTGACCATTTACTGACTTGTGCCGCTGAGCTGTGGAGACGCGTTCGCGTCTCCCTCCGTCACAGAAAGCTGACAAGTTCAAGCTCGCCCACTAACCAGGCACAGCAGCCAGCCAGCCAGCAGCGTCGCCCATGCATTCCCCTCTCACGAACGCAAAGTAACCGAGCCCAAAGGCACTGCATTAATACATCATAAATTCACAACGTACCGAGTCACGTAGCGTTTTCCTTACTCTGTTTCTAACTACCCAGCTGTCATGCTGCATGTGCATAACTGAAGATAGCATGAAATTATATACAAAAACGATGAAGTGGGAAATATGGAAATGGCTGTATTGCTCGCATAAGCACGCAGCAGGAACAGGAGCAAGCTTCTGCTTACGCGCACCGAAACGTACGAGTCTAGTCCGACCAGCAACACGACTAAATAACACACTGTTACGACGTAGGAAGCAGCGGGCAGGAGATCGCGCCTAATGCACGCATATATGGAGAAATTTTCACACGAGGATACAGTACAAATGGTCAACCGTAGGGAAGCAGGCTGCGAAGCGGCAGACCACCCTTGTACTGACACGTTACAAACTCTGGACATAATTATCTTTTACTTCCTACTTTGCTGGAATACAGCTGGCTAACACCCCTTTCCCCCCTCTGCAATCTGTTTCTCAATTTTTTGGTATACTACACAACCCGAAATGACCATCGACAGTACCGTTTCGCAGACACGAGCACAGATTCTTGCCTTTAAAACAGTGTACAAATAAGCCATTTTCGGTTCGCGTCCGCGGCGCAAACATACTTACATTTCACCACCCTGTCCGTCGTTGACAACTTCGGATCATCATTCGGCTTGTTTTCGGACATTTCCACCGCGATATATTTCAATTCAGTTTAAACTGCTGGTGAAAACGATCCGCGGCGCTCCTTGCTCGACAACTCTAGTCTTTCCCAAATGGGAAGCCGCTGCGATCTCGCTCGCTTCTTTCAGTCGCCAAAAATACTTGCAAGTGTTACAAATTTCTACACTGTAAGGTCTCTCTGATTTACTGCTACACTGTATCAATTTCTCTGTCTCCAGTGTTGGGCGCAACCTAGTTTAAAGTTGAAATAGATCCGCCTTCTTACGAGGCGAGCCTGTCCATTGGCCAAGTAAACATTTCGTACAGGCCTTCTCCTTTAATTGTATGGACGAAGCGCCTGTCAATCACCGACTATGGTTCATGTTAGATTACGCTGCTAGTTCGTATAGAGTCTTCTATTACTGTATATTGTAGGCTGCTGCAGAGTACAGTTCTCACGCTGGTAGGAGCAACAGCGTAGAAGGATGGAGGTATTATTTAATCGTCAATACAGAACGAGCTTCGTCAAACATTTTGAAGTGTCAGGTGACATTTTGGAGGAGAGGGAAGCGGTGCAAATAAATGCATGTATTAAAATAGGTTATATACAAGGGTGTGCAGCATTCCAGTCAGAACTACGGCCTTCATTTGTAAAATTAAACAATAAAAACAAGGACGCCCATCCCTTAATGTGCATTCCTGCAGACTTGCCAGTTGGGCTGAAATGGGTTTTTGATAACACAACACTGGGTCACTGTATGCATACCAGAAACAGTATTGAATTTGCAGATGCTCCACACAGGACTAATGTAGGACATTACATACAGAATGAAACCGCTTTCTGAAGTCTGCTGGTTTATGCTGCTACTTTCAGTAGAAAAATGAGTGACGTAGGTGAACTTAGCTGGACGTGCAATGCAGTGAGCACAGCTGCCCGAGGACTCCGAATGAATCAACTCGAACAGTGACACGGTTTTTTTTTCCTTTGGGTGATTCCGACTGCACCCTCTTTCCTCAGTCTCCTCAGGTGTTTGGCACATTTATTTAAACCATCTTTGCCTTGGCGAACAAGGCTTTTCTCTCACTCTTGCAGGCAGCTCAGTCTGATATACCTATCTGGGAGCATAGCACCAAATACTGGGTCCTATGCATTCGTATTTTTTCAGGGTCCCCTTAAAACCTTCTCTGTATAGATCCCCCCCCCTCATATAAAGCTGTTGGAGGGCCCTCCCTGCGTGCAAGGCATGTGTAATCTATCAATCTATCAATCTATTCCCCCCAGTGCCACGTCACTGTAGCTATTACACAACACTGAGGGGGGGGGGAATTATAATAATATGGGCATACGGGCCACTCAGAGACTGCCCCCCTCCACCTCCGTGCATCACAACAGCCTCATCATTGAACTTTGTCTTAGATAAAGGGGTCAGATTCTCTGGCCCTCAACTGATACTCTCCAAAATGCATAATAAGAGACAGACATCACACCACAAATACCATGGAAACAGGAATTATGGCACCTGTACCTTTCAGAAGCTGTTGTGAAAATGTGAAAAAGCAATTAGGATCTGAGATAAAGGGAGAGGCAGCAGCCCCATTACTCTCCTGGCTGACCCATGGCCTTCCTCCATAAAGCACTGACACTAGTCACCAGGACTGTTAGACTTGTTACACGGGTGTGCTGCCTTTCTCTCCGCTGTCGCTCTGTCGTTAATTACCCCCGTCGTCCACTCGAGCCTGTATCTCTGTTTGCTTTGTTACTGCTTTGTCTGCGAAATGCATTTTGACACTGAGGCGCTTCGCCCAGTGTCGAAGGAAATATTCATTTCGAGGCAAAATTTTCACGGCGCGGCATCAGTAGCAGCGGAACAGATAATTAACGAGTAAGCGGCCCGGTTACGGTGTCAGGGTAGCAGGAAAGAGAACCCTGGTGCAAACAGCTCGCCTGGGACCGGGATTAATGGTGCTGCCGTGGATGTCAGGTGCTTTGTCACGCACAACCTTTCGGTGAACCAGAGGCTGGTGGCTGGCTCGTGGTCCAGACTGATGAGGACAGGTATGTACAGTATGCTTACGCTGGCGTCATTTTTCAGTACACATGGAAGAGCTTGCTGTGCGGAGGGCTCTGGGGAAGTTGCAGGCCCTGCTCCCTGACTCAGCAGTTCTGCTAAGTTTCAGGCTCGTTTGGACTCTTCTGTGTCATATGGCAACTGCAGACCTATTGGGTTTAATTCCAGTGTTGATTTAAAGTAGCTCATAAAGCAAGTTATTACCTTAGTTGAGCTAATTTGGCCCACAGACTTGTTAAAATTGAGTGGGATAATGAGTATATATCAATTGAATTAATTTTTATATACCCTAGTGCTTTTTGTAGAAATGCTGTCTGTGGCACCTCACAGGAAAGCTGAACAAACAGCATAAATAGATCAAAACCTAAACCCAGAGCTTATAAAACTAACCCAGGCTGGATCAGGTCTCTGCACCTTCAGTTTGGTTTAAAGGTGCAAGCTCACTTTGGAGCGCGTTAAACACGATCGGGTCTGGAATGAGGTACATTTTTCCTGTTTGGGAAAACACATTTTTGATTGTTTTGTACATGCTGTGGCCAGTATTTGTCAGAAGGCCGTGTAGAAACACATAGTTGTGAACAGATATTCACTCAGTTAGTCATAAAACATGGTGTGAGTTGGGAAGGGAAAACCGGTGGCTGATATTTTAGACACACACCATTTTTAATATGTCCTCTCCCTTCGTTTATCCTTTTCTCTTCCTCTCTTTCTACTTATCTCAGTTTCTCTCTCATCTGTGCTTGTAATACTCTTCAGAGTGACACGCCATGATGAACACTTGTATTTCTGCCCATTATTGTCTTTGGTACCATGTTCTGTGGTGTTACTTCTGAAAACCAATAAAAAAAATAGAGCATAAAGTGTTCTGGCATCCACTTTGTTGTGTAGCTTTGGTATACCTATTTCCTGGCACCAAACGTGCTCTTCCCTGGGGTGGCAATCCTGCATGGAAAAGTAGATTTATACAATCTTCCAATGGGAGTATTTTACTGACATGCCAAAACACTGACTTTGGCTGCTCTTACATGGACATTTTTTCTTTGGTCAGATTGAAATCATTCTGATTAACGATTCCAACTTAACTCTTTACATGGACGCTTATCCATAAAAAGATGTGTGTTTACATACTCAGACTGTTTAGTCAGAATAAACCTTTTGTGACTTGAGCAAAGTGCTTCTGCCGACTTTAACGTGCCAGAAATACTCTGCCGAAAATAGAGTTCAGTAATCTTTTTTTTTTTTTTCCAACAAATAAGTAGTATCTGCTATTTTGCTTTGTTGCCATGTTTCTGTCCTCCCAGACACACGTCACGTGACCGAATGCTAGGGGGGGGGCGGCCGCGCCGCGGGGCGGGGGAGGGGGGGGGGAAAA
>JABJVR010000013.1:2947562-2958127 GCA_025773905.1 Chitala chitala
CACAGACGCTAACAGAAGAGCTGTACGAATGCGAAGTCCACGTTAGCACAGACGCTAACAGAAGAGCTGTACGAATGCGAAGTCAACGTTAGCACAGAGGCTAACAGAAGAGCTGTACGAGTGCGAAGTCCACGTTAGCACAGACGCTAACAGAAGAGCTGTACGAATGTGAAGTCCACGTTAGCACAGACGCTAACAGAAGAGCTGTACGAATGTGAAGTCTATGCTAGCACAGACGCTAACAGAAGAGCTGTACGAATGTGAAGTTCAGATTAGCATAACAGGAGTAGTACAAATTTGAAGTAGTCATTAGTGCAGAAGTTAACAGAGTAGTAGTGGAAATGTAATTTTGTTCACACTTATATCCCAAGTGCCAGTCAGTGTTTCATTGATACGTGATCAGTTTTTACTGTACAGTGACAGTGGTGGCGTGGGAAAGCATGTTTGACTAGCAAATCAAAAAATCAGCGACACTCATTCCATTTCAGTGAATGCACATATCAGAGGCCCCACCCACCTTTAGGCTCCTCCCCCCATAATCACACAGCGACTATGTCAACATATCACTCGACTGCTGTCCCTCTCATTGCAGGTAAAACCACCTTGAGTGGCCAGAAAACAGAATTTGGCACACGATCTCCATCTTCTTGGTAGGTGTGTCAGTGAAAGGTGAAGGCTGCGTTCATGAAACGGCTCAGCCATGCAGATCCTTTTTAACGACATATTCATTTGTCTACAAAACAAAAAAAAACCAAAAATCCCACACTGCCCACCAAAAACCATCCCCCCACCAAGCCTCTGCCGTTTCCACGGCAACAGCCTGGCAAAGCCTGCTGCTTATTTGGCGAGGGTACTAGAGCCGCAGGTGGGACACATATGGAACGAGCCTCCTCCCCCCGTTGCCCGAAAAAAAAAAAGAAATCTGCTTGGTTAGGTGTGGCACCAGCGGCACTTTCAATCACATGGTGGAGGTGGCGGCCCTGAATTGCAAGGCAGGGAAGTCAGCAACCGGGCCGGGCAGAGCTGCGCTGGGCTGGGCCAAGCTCTGGGCCCACGCCAGGCCCGCTGGCTCTGAGCATGGGAGGCTGCCCATTTCGTCATTCTGAAGGAACCACGTTTTACAGGATGAGCTCCTTCACCAGCGGATCAGGCCCAGCACTGCAGTCAGAAGCAGGCAGTACTTCAAACACACCTAATCGATCTTTTAACACTGTTGTAGCCATGTGTTTCTCTTTGGGTATTGACATTAGCAAGAAATTCAAAATTTTGTACACAGCAAGTTTATGCATTGTGTCTAAGCCTGCATGTGGCAGGCGCTGGAATACAGCACCAAAATACAGAACTGTGCCACCTCTCCCCTGCTCCAATGAACAATACATGTCATGTGATCTGACTAGGCACACTACACAGTCATGTGACACAGATCAACCTGCTCCACAGTCATGTGACACAGATCAACCTGCTCTTCAGTCAGGTGACCCAATGGGGCCTCTTCTATGCGTTTGTGTAAAAACATTGGCAGAGGCTTTTCGAGTTGTAGAGTACATGTGGTTTGTACGTTTTAGCTACAGTACATGGACGTTGCAGTGGAAACACAGCTGTTTTACTGCTGGGAAGCCAGTGTTCTGTGCTGACGTCAGTGTTCAGCAGCCCGTTACGTGCTGCTACACACTTACATTAATCACACTGTACGGCCGTTTGAGAGAGCACTATGGCACCCCACTGGCATCAGTAATGGCAAGAATAAGGCGGGCACAACTGCAGCAAAGGTGGAATTATGCCGCTATTAATTAAATACTCCTCTCTCTACCAGCCACACACACAACATTTACAAATGACCCCTAAAACACACTCCTACCTTTTCCTATCTGAGCGAACCCCTGCTACAGAGGACAGCCATGCCACCGACGTGTCCCTCCAGCCTCAAAGTGAAACGGCGGAGGCAGCAGGAGTGTCAGCGTGGCCCAGTTCAGGTGGGTAAATGTCCCAGTGTTTCTTCATGGTCCTGGGCACAATCACTAGTGTCCCTCACAGACTGATGCTAACCTGTCGCACAGACCAGGAAGAGGGAGAAGAACAGTTGGAAGAGGTCACAGAATGTGCTCCATGGCCCACCCGGACACGTAGGAACAGGAGAACATTAAGCTCCTGTTTCTCAGGAACAAGCCCTCTGTTCCCAAACGTCTCTGAAAACACCAGACTTTCCTTACTCAATTACAGTGTTAATGAGACCGAAACAGATGCATTCTGGTTGGAAGAATGTGAATAATCAGTTCTCTCTAAATAATCAGAAAACACAACTTGTTAATGAAGACCTTGCTGTTGAGTTTTCGAGCTTGCCTTTGCAAAGGTTACCAAGTGACATGAGACACCTTGGAGAACAAGGGCGAAATGCAGTAAACAGAAAGGCTGCCCGGGCCTCATTATCTGACACTTGTCAAATGTAGCTACATAAGTGAGGGATTTCAACTGGCAGAGAGCCAGTCTGATACCGCACATATTTTACAAGCGGGATTTTATGCACACAAAGCTGAATCTCCTCTGGCAATAAATTCTGAGATGGCTTGCAAGATTGTTTTCTTAAAAAATACTAATTCACTTACTAATATACTTCTTTTGATAAATTTACAGAAAGTAACTTTCCAACGAAACGGAGTTAACATTCATACACTTGCTTAATAGCTAAATGCTGCCGGTGTACTAGACCCTAGTCGATCCGTGATCTGCGCAGACCCACCCCCAACCATTCTACACCCATGTGAACCGTAGATTAACTGCAAAGTTTAACCATCAAAGTGTGAAATACAGTTTTACTGCCACTGTTACTTTTTTATGTAATAATTTCCTAAATGTAAAAAATACAGACAAAGCAGTTGTGTTCACGTGAATGGAACACGTTAAAAGCAGACATGTTCACGTGAACATAACATGTTAAAAGCAGCAGACAGTAACAGTAGAGGACCAGCACTTTAAAACTCTCCTGCCTCGTTTAAGTCACACTTTTGGGAGAATTTCGTCTTCCCTGCACATATAATGATATAATGTACGTAGGCACTGCGCCATGAGAAAGCCGTATGAGAATGGCATTACATCAAGCACATCCACACACGTGAAGCGACATCACGCCGGTGTGTGAGTGATGGGTCCACGAGGCGACACACAACTTCATCTCACTGTGCCATTTAAACTGCTGCAGGACTCAAGCTGTAATAAACATTAGTTACATTTCTGAGATATCATAAACACATAATAGTTATATTTGTCTCTTTTTTCCCGATCAATGGCTCAAAAACTGCAAAATCATCTGAACTGTGAGCTCTGTGACCTGTTGCACTCCTACTAAATTTCGACTTTGTAATTTGTTCTGAACCACTCACAACAATCGTCCGAGACGTTTTGATTTTGTGCCACCTAACCCATAAAAACTTTTCCCTCTGACACTTCATGGTGCCACCAGTGCACGGTTTCGTCTATTTAAAAGTTAATTTGTCTAATATAAGAGAAGCGTTGTGCGGCCACACACCCAACATATGCCAGTATGTGTTGGTACCAAATAAGCAGCCGCCTTCCTAATTCACCACAGCGATGACTAACAGTGGAATAAAAGCAGATTTGGTCACAAAACTAAAAGCCCTATTTCTGAAATTTGAATCTTATTTGGTTCCCAGATTGCCTCCTTATCCCAGTCCCTGCTGATCTTGTCAAGAAGTTGGCCAGGCGTACATCAGTGCCCCCCCAGCGTACATCAGTGCCCCCCCAGCGTACATCAGTGCCCCCCCAGCGTCCTCAGGACCCTCCTCCGTTTGTGTTTACTCCCCACTGTGTGATGAACCACGCACGTTTTAATTAAGATGCAATTCCCAGCACAATTCGCTCAGATTACCACCGGGTTTCATCTAGCATTTATTATCCGCAAAACAAGGCCTTAATTTACAACAAGTCTCCATTGTGCCAGAACGTTTGTCATATCACACGTGGTTCAAGATGAGAGTGATTTATTTTTTTATTGTGGGCATTTCATGGGAACCAAGGTTAATTTCTCCTCTCCAATGGTAACATCTAACAGTAACAGACTTATAAAAGACATCACAACCACTTTCACATGTGGGAGAACGGAATTTATTTCCCTGTCTAACGGTTGCAGTTTTACTTTTCACATAAGTATGTGTTTAGCCCCTGTGGTCGCCGTAAGAGGAGAGGTAGGAGAAAGTTCCCTTCCACTGCAACACAGAGGTCTCTTTGTTCTCTTTAATTCGAGATTAATACGGTGGTTTTTCCAAAATTAAAGAACGAAAAGGAGAGCTACAGCCGGGGCTCTTTAAATCTGCCCGCAAAATGTGGTTTGGTTTAAAAGAGCCAGGCGGCGCATGAGCAAGTCCGAGAGGCGCCCGAAACTCCGAAACGCCGCTCAAGGTTGTGCTCCTAAATTTCTGTTGATGTTTCAACCTGCTTGCTGCTCCAGCTGCTGCCCAGCTGTGGAAAGGCTTAAGCAGTCAGAGAGGAAAAAAATAAGAAAACCAAGGGACTCCAACTGAGGGCAGTCCAGCCGAGGAGGAATGCTCGTATGAGGCCTGTATCATAATCCATTTTCTTAACACTGTCCCTGGCTATTTTCTTACCCCCCCTCCCCCGGAATGTTGAATAAATAAAATGTTGCCCACAAAATTTACACCGTTACATTTTCCTTTGGTGAGGCGAGCACATGTGTGACGATGGAAATTCTTGCTGCCACATTCCCACAGTTGGGGGCAAACATACACAGTTACCTAATTGCAGCAGTTCAGCTGCCTGTGGACCCGTGCCTAAGAGTACAGTATGGTGCACACACACACACACACACACACACACACACACAGTGATGTAGTGACTCTACCGTCTGCGTAACGCTGCTGCTACATTAACTCTGCTATGCAGTTTTTGCTTTTTCTGTGAGCAACCTCAACGATATACTTCAACGGCCTGCATGTGGAATAAATGCATCACGTGTAAAAGTCAAGGTCATGATAAGACAGTGCGCTGGTGTCCAGATAAGACCATCTGTGACCATCAGTGCTAAAGGGTTCCTGTCCAGTGTCTCTACAGTCATTAGCAGCTCCTGGATTTCACGGGTACTGACTGATTAGCAAGGATTAATTATGTCAGAACAACTAGGCAAGAAGAACACAAAAGACAATTCTTGAAAGACAATTTTTTTCTTAAAAAGAAACCATGTGTGGTCTACACGATAAGTTTGGAAATTAAATCAATGACTTCCATGTCTACAGCATGAAGGTTTGAGAGCGTTCAATGCAGAACATCTGAAGAACAAGACCTTCCCTGATGAAATGGCTCTATAGGTACCCCATGTTTAGCTTGCAGTTTACTCTAGAATATAAGCACAGCAATTCTAACATTACAAACATGAAGAAAAATATAATTGCTACTGGCAGCCGATCGCTACACATACAATTTCTTGAAAATGATTAAATGTTTGGTCCTCTGACTTCACTTCCCATAAACCATTCATCATGTGAAAGTGCTGAACTGGGCTTATCACCAAGAACGAAAGGCGATGAGTCATGTAAGCGCTGTACAGCTGCAGTAAAGTGAAGTGAGGAACAACACCTGAAGGTCTTCTGAACTCTCGTGTTTTCTTTCTCTCTCGTCCCCCCTCCTGTGAACAACCTGGACCACAGATCAGGAGTCCTGAGCTGAACAAAGGTCTGCAGCCAGTTTGTGCTGTTGGACTCTGCCTGTGCTGGCAGACCCATCCTGTGTTGTATTTGTGAAGCTCATCCTGTTGTAATAGAACTCGTCCTGTGTCCGTGGATCCCACCCAGTGCCCTTGGACCCCGTCCTGTGCTGGGTTTTCCCGTAATTAGCGTCAAACATTATCCTCCACTATCCTGCTTTCAGCATTACCAAAGTCCGAGATGTTGACTCCTTAACCCTGTCTTACAGTGATGTCTTTGGTGGGTGGCCTGAGATGAGGCATGATTGTTTTAACGTGTGCTCTGTCTTTGGAGAAGGTTAAATAAGGTGAAGCAGGAGAAGGTGGAGGATGGGGGAGCTGGCTGAAACACGTCCATGCAGGACAGACCTCCAGCCTGTCAAAGCCTCAACTGCCTAAAAAAAAATAAATGGAAGCATCTTTAAACTTTCCGACAGCTCTTCTCTCCAGATGTGGAAGCGGTATGAATCACTCTGTGCTCTGTCCCTCCTGGTAACGCTCGGCTGCAGAGCTCGACTCGTGTTAGCACGCGCCGCCGGACTCTCCGGGGACATCCCCTGCTTTCCCTGACAGCCCGGCTCTGATGGCCCGGGACAGTTCCGCTCAGCAGGTTTTTCTCCCCAGGCTGTGGACCACTGACGCAGCCCGTTTGTATATTTACAGTTTGGAGTTTTGTTTGAACTTCCCTCAGCTGAACAAAGTTCATGGTGACGTTCCGGAGATTGCGCAGAAGACTCGTGGCTACGGCTGACTCGCAGGAATGTTGTTGTTGGATAATGAATGTTGTCGACTGCCTTTAGCCTGGGATCCTGCGAGACTGGAGGCTGGTGAGAGGCAGGGGAGACCTGGGTCCCACACATCCCTCTGGTGTAATGCCCTTCATGTCTAAGATGATTGCCTGGAGCTTCCCACACTGCACAGCTCAAAAAAGCAGTCCTGTCCCCACTGTGGCAAGGGGGTCAAGTGCAGGACAGCCGTGTTGCTAGCCACGTTAACAACATGCCTCACTATTCCCATCCTGACAGTCAGCGTGAGGAACAGAAGCTCTGCCTCCACATCCCGCCGTAGAAGATGTTATAATGACAAAAGATGCAAGGAATTGGAAACGCAGCCCGGAACGAGTACCAACGACTCAATTCACGCCACCTCTGAGCCGCATGCTGCAGATGTCCGAACAGGCCTGTCGACAATCAGAAGTCATACACCCAGCTTGGACGCTCATAACGGCCCAGTCGCTGTCCGCTGGGGACCACAGCCAGGCTGGGTTTGTTCGAGGTGGGATGCTGGGTGAAAGATAAGGAGAGTGATTACTTTACCTTGGAAACAGCCCTAATTCCCTGGTCTTTGATAAGGACCCTGTGTAAAGCCATGTGATTTTACAGGTCCTCTCCAGTGTGTGATGTCACTCTGGGATTCGTTGACTAGCATTACACACATCTTGTTAGTCTGGCATATTTCAGCACATAAACCTATAACCCTCAAGGCGTAAAACTGTACACCTCAGAACACAAACTTGTAATTGTTTTTAGTAACTGAGTGGCTGACATACAGCCGTCTTCTTCCTCTGTGTTGTGTACATGCCTTCATCTCCCAGTATCACTGGTCTAATATGAAGCTTTTTCTACTCTCTCTCTCTCTCCGCCGTACCTGCCTAAGTCTGCCCGTTGTGTTACACACCTGTTTTTGGATTACAGACATTGTTTCGTGACACTGTACCCCCCCCACCATGTCCTGGACCAGCATGCTTTGGGGTCTGACAAAGTGTATTGTGAGCGCAGGTCCCTCACTTCCCAACAATCCCAGTAAACCACACCCTACACCAGCATCCCTTCCCTTGACCATGGAAACACAGCATTAAAAAGCACAGAACTGCATTGTGGGCCAGGCACTGGATAAGAACCCACAAACACGCGACAGAGTTGTGAAACAGCCCCAATGGCAGGCCTAGCTCTGTCACCAAAGACTCACACCGGCACTGTGGTTACATACATGCAACACCCCACACATGTTAACGATGAATAAAACACAGCGTAAAACATTTGTTTTTAATAATTAAGGTTTTATATCAGGCCATAACACAATTTTTTTAAGTGGTAAATCTTCCTTCCTACAAGTCTTGCACACATGTAAGTAAAATATGAGAAATGGCAGTACCAAGCCTTTATCATTTTTCAGTTTTTACTTTCTAAAGTAAATCCTGTAAAAAAAAACTGCAATTATCAGATGAAAAATTGAAGGAATGAACTTGTAACCCGTTCGTTAGAGATTGCAACGCGGTGTGAACCTCACGGGAGCCGCCAAACAGAGAGAGCATCACCAGCATCTCCCATCCCAAGCCTTTTGTGATGATTTGGCAACGAACCGTTGTGTTGGGTGCGCACGCGGAACGGACGGGCGATGTGTCTGCGAGGTCGGCCTGCGTTGGAGTGTTCGAGTACAGCTACGGCAGCCTCGGTGCCAGGACAGCAGATGGACACTGACTGTTAATCGCATTTACGGCTGGACGGTTGCCTAGCAAGAACGGAAGAACAAACAGACGGTCTGTTTTGGGTAGCCGGCAGTGTGGAAACACTGTGAGACACAGACCGCTCTAAAATCTTACTTTACGATTTTACTCCACGGACAGAAAGTATCGGCAAGCCCAGCACAAGGTTCAGAAAGAGATTAATATGCTGGCAGGATCTGCAAACTGAACACCAGCTGACAGGGTTTGGAAATCAGAGGACAAACCCAGAAGTACAGGAAGTGCTGCTTTAGAGTTCAGAAAGCTCAAAATGTAAAGAGCAACCAGTGTTGAACACATCCACCTCACAGGTCCCAGTGAGCTGAATCTCTATGAAGCATAAAGGTTACTCTTCACTATCTTGGTATCTTCAATGGCATAAAAGGCTTCAAGTACATGAACAAAGAGTAATTATGAGAAACAACTGGCACTGCATGCAGACTGGTAAGTGCTTGATTTACCTCAGCTGGCAGCCTAAGCGTCATTACTCTTTTTCTACACACATTTCCCTCACCGACAAGGAGCCGCTGACCCTGAAGCAGTTCGCTTCAGTCTGAACGGCCATCACAGTGAAGTAGTTTGGCTTTTCATTCCCAGGCTTCATTTGGAGAAATATAATAATTTTATTATTCCATTGCCATGGGAAACATGTACTGTAGCCCTACTTAGGCTCTCCTGTGGGTGGTAAAACCTCTACTTAAGCATGTTACAGGTCTGTAAAAAATACTCATAGTTTTGTATATTTTCAGACAGACCTGACTGTGGTCACTGCCTAAATCCTCAAGGTCATTTATTACAGGCAGTTCTCCTGTTTCCAAGTAACGGCATTAATTTCCCATTGGTTCTACCAGCTGCCTTAAACGGCCAGTCAAATGACAGCACTCAGTTAAAAGGGGTTTAATCAATTACCCCTTACCATGGCAACACCTCCTGATGCCAAATGTGCCAATATGTCATCGCACCCAGAATGGGCTAATCGAAGTCGCTTGGGTCAGTCTGAAGGTGAGGAAGCGTAGGGAGAATGCAGAGTCACCGCACTGTGACAATCCCCAATCACCTTCTGCTCACACACACACACACACAGAGTCCCAGTCAGGGTCAGGCAGAGATCGGCACAGAGCATCACCTCCTGCTTTCAGTCGCAAATGTGAACAAGCTCTGTCCTTTGTCAGCTAACACTCCGTGCGAAGAATCCCACACACATGCTTTGTTTGTTTTGCTCATCTTTTAGCTACAGGTATCACTGTCCTTGATTAGTCAGTGAGCAAACAGCCATTACAGTTATCTGACCTTATTACAAACACCACAGGGGGCGCTACAGGTCAAAAGCAGCTCTTCATGAAGTTCTCTGTAGGGTTCCCCACTGACGATACATCGAACACTATTACCAAAAGTTCCTCAGTCATAACACACATTACTTATTCTCTCCACACCTTTCAATGGACCACCCGTTAAATATATCATGATATCTGAGTAGTTAAGGTTAGTGATTTACAGTTAAAGCTTAAATTAGCTCTTTGCCGAGTTTGACCAGAAATCCACGTCCAAGAGATCCACGTCCCTTTTGTTCTGCATCCACTAGTTATTAAGAAAGGTACTATATTCATTTTGCAGGTGTTTGTGTTGTTGGGATTCAGATATGGCTGATCTACATGCAGAGTTGTGTGCAACTCTCTGATTTCCCAGAGTTACTGAGGAGGCCGCTTCAAACGATTCAGTGTGAGTGTCAGCATTCAGCCTGAATGCTTTTGTAAACGTGCTCACCACTCTTCTTAATAAACCACACAGTAAGGTTGCTAAAAAGGCTGGGAAAGGTGTCACCTTAACACTCCAATCCCTTCAAACCAGCCCAACCTTGTTTTACACACAGACCAGATTTCTGTGTGAAATGTTAGGGCTCTTACAGCCTTTCCCAACTGCTCCTACGCAACAAACAGTCAATCCTTTTACAAGCTGAAATGCATAGTGGTGTGTGTCCACAACAAGCGTTTCACAGGCTGCACACAGTCAGCGTCGTGAGAGGCTGGAAGGAGCCAGCCTGCTGACGGAGCAGATGAGCGAACACAGTCCACAGACGAGCACGCGTGGACGCCCTACCAGAGCGCCCTGGCCCATTCTGCTTACTCCCCTATCCACGTGCCCTGTCCAACCCCGCCAGCTCCTCTGCCCTCCTGCCCCTCCCCACCCCGCCCGCTCCTCTGCCCTCCCGCCCCGTCCCATCCCTCCAGCTCCTCTGCCCTCCTGCCCCGTCCCATCCCTCCCGCTCCTCTGCCCTCCCGCCCCGTCCCTCCAGCTCCTGCCCCGTCCCATTCCTCCTGCTCCTCTGCCCTCCAGCTCCTCTGCCCTCCCACC
>JABJVR010000013.1:2960822-2971382 GCA_025773905.1 Chitala chitala
CTGCCCGGGTGCTCTGTCCCCTCCCACCCACTCCTCTACCCAAGTGCCCTGGCTCATCCCACCCAATCTTGTTCTTTCATCCATCTTTTTCTCACAAGTGAAATGCCTCCAGGGTGCGGCCAGCCCTCGCTGGGTGTCGGCTTCCACGCAGGTGTGCCAAGGACCTCCTTGGCGCCGTCACTAGGCAACGCGTCTGCCTAATCCTCGCAACAAGTCTGGTGAATAATGAAAGAGTTGTGTGTCGAGGGGGGGCAAATGTTTGGAGGGTGGGTGAAGAAAAAAAGGACGGCCCTTCTGCTCCAGCCTGTGGGTCCTGGAAGAACGATACGCTCACCCGGCATTCCGGCTAATCCCCGCGTTATCACCGCGGCAACAGCTACACACTGCTGGGCCTTGCGGTTTTGGGCAGAGCCCCAGCCTCAATTTAATTTCCCAGCCCACAGGCTCTCACCAGAAGCCTGCTCACTCCACCCACCCAGTCTTTGCCCAAGTAAAGGCAGCAAACCCCTGTTCTCTAATTCAGTGACCTGCTTTCCTAACTTGTAACCAGAAAGTGGTCTTTTCTCTTCTTACTAAGGAGTATTTGGTTCATAGGTACACATTAAGTCAACCATAACATCCATGTGACTGCTGGCTTTGATTACAATAATTGTCAGCTATGCTTGTGCCAACTGCAGCAATGAACTACGTGCCAGAACACGGGCACCTGCTTTTGAGCATCAACCCATTCCACCAGTCTCTCTGAACATCTGTGGTCAGGGCCACACTAAGTTGCTCTCTGAATGTCTATGCTCAACTCCACACTATCTTGCTCTCTCCATGTCCATTGTAATTGCCATACAAATTAGCTCTCTTATTATTCAGAACTGTATGGCAGTTTCCATGACAATGTGATTTGTGGAAGTCTATGACAATTACTATGCCAACATGCTTGGTAAAACTCTAAAACGGCCATGCCAACCACGCTCTGGGAATCTGTAGTAGCTGTCATGACTGCATTTCTGCAAATGTCTGGTAGCTGGTGATATTCAACCCTTTAATTTAATTACATTTATACCATCCAAAAGTGTTACTCAACTCCAAACCACAAATATTTCAGGCACGAGTGCTTATATGTCAGTCCCTTTTGAAGATGACATATGTCGTGGATTTGTGACTCAGTGGGGGAGCTGTGACGAGAGGTGCCGCCTCTCCCTTTTGAAGCAGTGACCTCACACACGTCAGTAGGAGAACACTCCCGTGTTCAAAGGGACATAAGTGGCAGTCCGTGAACGAAGGAGAACATCAGGCAGTGACCCCCATGTGTGCACAGGAGCCTGGACCATCTGCCTTTTGCTTTGACTCCCACTGAACCCCCCCAACCCCCTCAGAGCCGCACCGTCACCATATAGCTACACAGCTCCCCTACAATGCCTGGCCAGTCTATGGCAGGCCTCAGTCTGCAGCGTTGTTGTGTGGTCATTTTTCTAGTTTATGCTCTTATAGTGCACAAGTCCCTGATTGTGTGTGTGTGTGTTCTCATACACACTGACATATCAGGCACCAGCTGTCTTTTCTTCTTGACTGACAAGCAATGACATAAATTCACAAAAATAAGCAATTCCAAGAGCCTCGTTGTGGGTCACCTGTATTCAAGTTTTCCTCACCTGTCTGAGCAAAGGGTTACTGTAAAGGAGTCCGAGCAGAACGAGTCAGGCTCCAGGAAAGCGTGTGCTGGAGACTACAGCAGCAAACGTCTGATTAGACCAGGAGCGGTTTTCATTCTCATACATAATCTGTGAGCCCAGTTACTTCTGCAAAACAGTACATTAATCCATCGTGTTTACAAACATCTCGTTGTGCAAAACACTGCCACCAGCAGGTGGCACAGTGAACTTAATTTCCTGGGCGTACCTGTTTTTCTACCAAGAAGACGAGGAAAGTCAATAGTAAACCTTTCCACAATGACAGGCAGGGAGGGTTAGCTGACATGTCATGTAGCTCCTAACAGAACGGGCTGCCGTCTACGGTTCTCCAGATCTTACCAACATCGCACCATGCAAACAACAACAACATCCAAGCAGAAACTTTGCATAACTACACTTTATCCATCAACTGAGCAATTTCAGATGCACTGCTAAGTAATCATGTTCATATGGAACAAAACCGCCCATGACAAGGTATTCACTGAAAAGGGATCTTCCACCAGATTCCACCATGGATGCAAGCCAATTGGAATTCATATCGAGCCTGTTTCATCAAAACGAAGTTAAATACAAACAACTGTTTGAGATAAAGCAGAGATAGAAGATCTAGCAAATTGGCAACGTCTTCAGCATTCTGCCAAAAAAAAGTGATTAAAAAAAAAGACACGGCAGCTGGACACAGGCATTTTAGCCTAACCATTCATGGTGTGGGGGAGGGGTTTACTCAAACAGCCTGATCCAAACACACTTGTAAGGAAACCATGTGGAGGACTGTGATAATCATAATGTGGGGAGGGGGTTCTAGATTAATCGGCCTCCCCAGCACAAATTCTGTCCTCCCCCACCCCACAATTCTTACCCAGGCTGCCCCCTGCCCAGAAAGATGACTTTTTAATGAAGCAAGAATCAAAGGAGGCAAAGATATTGCCAAGAGGGTGGATGCGTGTGTGTGTGTATGCGCGTGTGTGTGTGTGCGCACACATCGCATGCGTGAGTCTGTGTGTGAACACGTTTGTGGAAGCGCATGCTTGCCAGGTGTGGGGGTGGGTGAGAGGCAGCCCGAGAGTGGTCTGGCTCCCACACAACAGAAAACAGATGGAGAGGGACAGCGGCAGAGTGACGTCCTGGGGGCCGGGGTCCAGGATCCGGGCTCCGCGAGCCACAGATGAAAGGTGCGACCGGGGGGACAGGTTGAGCGGGCAGCGCCAGATCTGACGAACAACTGCTGGGAGATCATCAAAGCGTGTGGAGCCTCACTTCTGATCGAGGATGAACAGAAGCCGCCAGGGCGAACCCCGGGAGAAGGGTGGGGTGGGGTGGGGGGAGTTGAGCTGGCTATTTGTGTCGCCGTCCTCCCTCAGATATTTCCAGACTAGATACAGATGGAAAAAAAAAATCAGCTGTGGATCTAGCAGAAGCTGTGACGATATGCAAAAACAGGACCGTCAGGTGCACATGGTCTGATAACTCTGCACACTTTATATGGCAGGATAAGTGTAGAGCACAGAAGAGTTCAGCAGCACATCTCCTAAGCAACCATGATGAACCATCAGACTGGAGCACTTCACACCCAGAGAAGACCTTCAGCTGAGCATGCTGCAGAACCAGACAAAACCGTACGTTACTCGTGGGGGCAGTTTACAGGTGAAACGTTAACATTCCAACTGTCTGCTATCTACACCCATGACAGCGTAGGAGGGAAACCCACACACTGGTTCTGTTGTCTGGTTCTGCTGAACTGAGCTCAGGCAACACAAGGACTGAGGATGCACAGTACAGCCCTGACCTGAGATCCTGTAGACATGACATGCTAACCATCAAGACTGGGACCGTCGGTGACACCCCCAGCAGCAACGTCTGAGCAAAATCGTACTGCTCCCCTCTCCTTCTGCCCTCCGACGTTAAACTGGGTCAATTTTCCCCAGTAACTAGCATTTTATTAGAACTGAAGTTCAACATGTGTCACTCTTTGAGATACGATAATGGTAGCTAGGCTAAGGGACAGTTGCCAGGGCGATGCAGATGAGGGTATCGTCAACCTCACATGTGGCTTTGTTCGAAGAGGGTTGTCAGCTCGAGTTTTAGACTGCAGACACAATCGTGTTTTAAGACATGTAACCCAAACTTTACCTCTCACAACCATCCATAAAAAAATTAGAGCCTTTTTATTAAAATAAATAAATAAAAGAGTTTCCATGGACAAGCACATTTTGCCAGGCTCGTAAGGGACTACAAATGTTTGTTGACATGAAATCTGTTTCCCATCAACTGGCAAGGGAAGGTTTCCGTAAAGCCAAACAAATTCAAAATCACCAAAGGCGCTTACTCATTTTGGGTTGCCAACAGCAAAAAACCAAATCTACCCTAAAAAGGAAGCGTGGGCCTTGCAGACACCCCCAATCCCACCTTCAGCAGAGGAAGGAGGAAAAGGAGGGGTGAACTTTAATATGCCGCAACATGAGATCAAAAATCGCAAACACTATAACTGGATGGAAGTTAGGTCATCGAAACCATTAATCAAAGATACACGAGATACAGGACCTGGGCTCATAAATGAAAGAACACTTCTCCCCCCCCAGGACAGTACAGGATCCCCCCAACAACAAAGCCAAAAAAATGTACGAGCGAGGTGGAGACGTGCTTTATAATGTCATCTCCAAACGTGCCGTGACTGATATTGTTTCAACAACGGCAACTTCAGGAAATTACAAACGGCGAGGAGGGAAGCCATTGTGTAGTCATGGAGGGGTTCAGTAGTAGGAAGCATGTATCAGCTGGGGAGAGGGAGCAGGAAATCTGGGAAGGACGTGCTGGGCACCTACCTCCTCTGCCGTACTGTGCAGCTACTCAACAGCATGGAAGACCTAAAATTAAGAGATAAAAATTTAAAAGTCATATTCTTAAGGTGTTACCATGTCACACACAAACACACACTGAATCTGCCTTCATCTTCAACAGTCCTCAGGAACATACAACATTCTCATCTGTGGTCACAGAACACATCGAGTGAGAAGAGCTGTGTGCCCTGGCAGAAAACATCATCCATCCATCCATCCATCTATCCATCCATCACTACATTTTGTAGCTGCCTTACACACGTGAGAAACTGCGATACACCAATCACATGGCACTGGCGGTTTCTTAATGTCACCTGCCTGCAAGCTGCAACCTGGCACCCACACACTGGTGCCCAGCGCTGGCACAGTGACCGGCACCCCGACGCCAGTGCCCGCCTGCCGTTGCTAGGCTACGGCCGTCAGAATCACGCTCACGTTCGGCCCACAGCTGCAAGGCGTAGCAGCTTGCCATTAACTGCCAATGTTTTTGCATGAGACCTGCAACTCCTCAAAGGGTACGCAGCACACGGGATGGCCGTCTCCTGGGGAAGGGGAGGGGAGAAGTTTTGGAGGAGATGGGAGTGTTTCCCTGCCCAAGTTAACGAAACACTGGGATAATGAATTTCCCAGCGTTGGGTAAATTGGGTTGTTAGGGGATCACATGAACGTTTTCTGCCTTGCGCGTGAATGGCAGCGCTAATGAGACAGCCATTGAAGCCTCTTGCGACCGGCGTCTTGAGATCCTGCCTAAAGGCACGCCAGTTCACAATAGAGGACACCTCCTCCGAGTCAAGCGTATGCCTGCATTTCTGCTGAATGGATTGGCCCAACAAAGGCCCTGTTAGCGGCCTCACACTCCCAGACACATGAGCTCATTACAGCCGCGGGGTGGGGGTGGGGGGTCAATGCTCCTCCCCGGGTCTTCGGAGCTGCTCCGTCACCGGAGCGGATCCGCACTGCGGCTTTCCCAGGCCTGGTCCATCTGCTTGGGTCTGGAGCCACCTGCCCAAACAGCGTTGAGGCACTCAGTGGACATAAAGGAATAGACAGACAGCCACTGTGGACAGACAGCCACCATGGACAGACAGCCACTGTGGACAGACAGCCACTGTGGACAGACAGACAAATGGCGAAATGTGATTATACAGAAACATACCACAGGAAAATGCATATAGACAGCAAGAGACACAGAGAGTCTTAGAAAGGACTGCTTTAGGAGACTGGGACAAGTACTGTGCCTGAGAGGTCCCCTAAATACCTGCAGTGATGTCTATACAGATTATAATTATTATGTATGTTTTTGGTAATGGTGTGTATAGGTGGTTATCGGCTCAGAGTGCAGACATGCGGCCGTGTGTTTTCCTGTATGGTACCCAAACTAATATTCAGAACAGTGTGTGTGATCACTGGCACACTGGAGCAACCTGGGTTTCCATGAATAACGAAGCCATACAAGTGACTCATGTTTTCGTTTCAGATCCAATTAAATCCTGCAATCCTTCAGTAATCTCTGGTCCATCTCCGTGGCTGAGCGGACCAACAGTGGTGCCAGACTTCCACCCCGAAAACCCAAAATGCCTCCTTTTGTTGATTTCCATCTGTGTCTTTCCGTCTTTCTCAGCCAATCATGACCCCCCCTCCACCCTCCCCAGCTTTCTCTAGGTCTGCGAAGGGTCTCCAGTCTGATTTACAGACTGCTTCAAACATGCATGTACAAAAGCCAGATTCTTTACAGCTACTACAGTAAAAAGGAAAATATACATTAAAAAATTGCTTTCTCAGTCAATGAAAAGCTAAAATGTTTAAGGGCTCTCTTAATAAATGGGCATTATGTCTGGGGGGGGGTTGTAAATTGAGTCTTCAAATGTCATACTACGGTGTCAACACCAAGAGGTATGTCCTGCAATACCAAAACCTGCCAGCAGAGTGCAGTGTAAATCTCCATTTGGCTCCGGTTCCCCCTGTTCTCCAGTTGGTGAGCAATTCAAAACAAATAAGAGATTCAAAATGCACACAAATTAATCCAACTGCCAGCTGAGTGACGACGGAGAATCTGTTTTCTTGCATTCTGCAGTATGGAGCACTCAAAAGAGAAGCTGAGAATGTGCCCCTGCCTCTCTAGGGATCCTCCTTCTGAGACAAAATACAGGAAATTCCACCTTTGTGTTGCCACACTCCCAGGACTTAGCTTTCGAGCTAAAGCACTTTCGTGGGGCCTTCCTACACCGAGGCTGAGGAGAATAAAAAGGACACGGTCTGCTTCCAAATACAAGAACTTGTGCGTTTGTGTGAAAGCGTTTTATATCAATGCAATGCGTGAAATGGAGCCCAACTGCCAGCCAGTTCACACATGTACTGAAGGTATTTATAATGTGAGTTTGTTGTAAGCGTGCAGGTGCTTATAAATATCACTATCCCTTTCCTTCACTTTGTACGTGGTTCTACAGTGACTGGAAACGTGAGAGGAACAGCCAGGTCTCCTGTGTGCCAGGACTTGTTTCGCTGGAAATCTCCTACTCAGGATTTCTTAGACCTAAATGCTCACAAAATGTTCAGAGGAGCTCTCTGGGTCTTCATTTCAATGCTGTGGAGCACACAGAGCTGTTGGAAAATGGGGGAGGGGGTTGACAGGTTTATGTGGGGGTATGCAGAAGCTGACAGCTAAACTTCTGCTGGTTAAAAGAGAACAGCTAACTGACTGTTTTCATCTGGTCCACGTACTTTATTTTAATGCAAATACGTGGTTTTCTTCTTCAGCCTTCATCGGGAAGGAAAACGGTTTTGTTCTGTGACCTGGTGTGAAATGTACCATCACAGACTTTAGTGAAGCAAACTACATCTGAGCTACCGATGCTAACTCTGGGTCGCTAACTCGTAAAGTAGTCCTCATCTACTGTGGCCAGAACAGAAACATGCTACGACTGGCTTATAAACTACAATAGTTATGTTACTGTAATTCATAAAATCAGCCATTAACTGCTATGACCTACACACACAAAATGCCAATAGCTCTTATCTTATAAAAGCAGGGTTCTAAGCTGCCCATAAACTTTACTCACCTATAGTTTCACACAACATTTTCAAAGAACACACAATGAATGCCGCACTTTTTCTGGGAAATGTTTTATAATTCTCTCATACTTGGAGAAGTGATAAGAAAATAAGAATATTTTCAAATGTAGTAAGAAGATGCAGAAAACCATGAGCACACAGAACCTGTGAGGAACTTTGACGCTGAAACTGAGAGCTCAGAAAACCGTCTACTGGGGAGGGGGGGCACTCCTGAACCCAAAGAGTCTGAAACATAGCAACTGGCTCTCTACACACAAACAAGTCAGGAATAATGCGTAACACCCTCGTCCTCCGTCACCGCTTGGTCACGCACACATGGACCTTCTGTGTGACGGGCAGAGCGACACTCACGGTCCAGCTCCGGACTCGGCTCAAAAAGCGCCTCTGCTCCAAAACCTCGTCTGGCGGAGCGATGCGACCCAGACTCGGGTTCGGATTACAGGATTAGCACTCCGGCCCTTTCTTTCCACCTCATCTTAATTGTCATGAAATTTATCCCCCGAAATAAACCGAGCCTGGGATGTGGAGGAGGGGGGATTTTGCACGTTTCGCTCAGAAAGCCCAGGTGCAGGGTTACTCGTGTGTCCGATGGAATCGCCCCCCCCCCTGAAATTCTTGGCCACCAGAAACAAAGCCTTCTCACAAGTTCGAGACATTTAGAGGATACCTGTTCTCTGCTTTTCTTTCTGTTACTGTATCAGTGAGAGCAGCAGAATACCTCAGAACTTCAGTGAAGCCGCTCTTTAACTCAGGTCCCACCAGACACACACTGACCAGGAACACTGAGAGCTCTGCTGTGTACACAAACGCACACACAGCACATGCACACACCACATGTAGTACAGATATTCTACTGTACATCACACACATCGGTTCAACTATGCTGTTATAAATTGGCAGAGCTAATTTACTGACTCCTAATGCCAGAGAGGATAAAGATTAAAAATGGCTACCCTGAGCAAACGGGTGCCCCCCCCCCACCCCCATTTCTAATGCCTTCCCCTTCCTGATTATGATTCCGAGGGGGATCCCAATCCTCGTACTTCACGGCTTAGCCATCTCTCTGAGGAGTATTGAGTTTCCAGGGTCAGAGGGAGGCTCTGCCTACCACTGCACCTGGAGGAGGGGTTCCCCGTGTGTGACAGGTGGCCTCATTAGGGACGCGTCTGCTGGCCTTCGCTCGTGCACTCAGCATACGGTGCTATACTTCCACGTTACCTCACCAAACACAAGGGGGGGAGGACACGGGACCTCAGATCATGTTTTATTTTTACAGAGACAGCTGATCACACCCCTGGGTAATCTGTGTTAGCGTCTCCCTCTGTCCCAGGATCACACCTCTCTGGCAGGTTCAGGGGATGTCGAAGGTGCACCCCACTTTCCTGGCCCATGGCTACCCAGCGGGAGGACATGTCCCCTCGAAAGTGGAATGTAACACGGAGAGGTCATACGGTACATCGTGTCTCTCCCCCCCACCAACACCTCACGATCACATAGGGCCATGTGTGCTCACACCCCAAACTCCTACCAGACTGAGCTCTTATGGAACAGCAGCATTTAAGACTGGGATTTGCAACAGCATCACCCCTGTGATGTCTCTGAGCCACTGTTCTAAGCCCCCCCCCCTCCAAATGTCACACCTGGAGCTCCCTGGTGACAGCACTAAACAGCAGCGAGAAGTCCTCTGGACAAGCCCAGTGATTGTCTGGCCATCCACGATGAAGACACAACAAAATCATACACAAAATTTTATCCTGGAAGGAACTAAGGCGAGTTTTTCCTTTTCCAATTTTCCCATCTTAATGAATATATTATATATTCGTCATTACCCATTAAAATGTTAATTTAAAAAATGTCTGTTTTGTTCCTTTATTTTTCCATCATGTAAAAAGAAATCACAGTGCACTGTCTTTCGTTGTCAGAAGAGTAACTAAGAACCTTACGGTAAACACAATCTGGAGGTACATCTGAGAACATGGCAGCTGACAGCTGACAGCCCCAGTTTAGTCCTCTGTCTGGCTCTTGGAACTCGGTTGTGTCCATGTAGGATGCTAAACAACGACCTCTGACACCCAAGACTTTAAAACAAGCTTTGGTCAATCCTCAGATTAGCACTGCCATGCCTGCCACTGGCAAACAAACATGGCTGACCAGCTGCTGACGCAATCCTGCCTTAAAGTGCACTCTGAAAACGAGCCCGAGATTCATGCCACATTAAATACGTGGCCCAGTCTGACACATTCACATACTTTGGGTTATACTTTTAATTTTCTAGCTGTTGTAAAGCCTTCCAGGCTAGGGGGAGGGGTCACCAGAGATTCTCTGGGGGCCAGGTATTCTGCAAAAGCACTCAAAGCTCTGAGTACATGCTGATATGTCAGAGAGATGGGGGAGGGGTCACATTCCTGTAGAGGTAAGAGCACGTACAGATTAGTGCGCGCACGAAGTTTAAAACAATGACAACTTAGTGTCCTCGGGGGACATGGAACGTGTGGGAAGACAAGCAGACAGGCAGTGTTGAATGGGGTCATGAGGCATGCAGATCCGAAGGCCCTGAGTCAGGCACCATCAGTCCTAGTCAGTTCTTCACTACTCAATCCATCTGCAACCAACCCAAACCATCTGCACAACCCAACAGGGCAACCCAAACCAGTCTGTCTACACAACCCAACAGGGCAACCCAATCCCATCTGTGTACACAACCCAACAGGGCAACCCAACCCCATCTGTCTACACAACCCAATATGGCAACCCAACCCCGTCTGTCTACACAACCCGACAAGGCAACCCAACCCCATCTGTCTACACAACCCAACAAGGCAACCCAACCCCATCTGTCTACACAACCCGACAGGGCAACCCAACCCCATCTGTCTACACAAGCCGACAGGGCAACCCAACCCTGTCTGTCTACACAACCCAGTGGGCAACCCAACCCCGTCTGTCTACACAAGCCGACAGGGCAA
>JABJVR010000013.1:2971482-2997839 GCA_025773905.1 Chitala chitala
AACCCTGTCTGTCTACACAACCCAGTGGGCAACCCAACCCCGTCTGTCTACACAAGCCGACAGGGCAACCCAACCCCGTCTGTCTACACAACCCAGTGGGCAACCCAACCCTGTCTGTCTACACAACCCAGTGGGCAACCCAACCCCATCTGTCTACACAACCCAACAGGGCAACGCAACCCCATCTGTCTACACAACCCGACAGGGCAACCCAACCCAGTCTGTCTACACAACCCAACAGGGCAACCCAACCCAGTCTGTCTACACAACCCAACAGGACAACCCAACCCCATCTGTCTACACAACCCAACAGCCCACTTTATCTAAACTTCCAGTTTGCCTAACAGTTCATTTCATTTTAAAAACAAAGGGTTATAATTGCTGCATTATCACAGACACACACACACCCCGAGTGAAAGTCATGTGTACCACTCAAACTGCAGCCAAGAAAGAAGACTGCAGGAACAAGAGGACCAACATCCTCACTTCTGTTCAAATGTCAAACAGACCGTGACAATGATGCATCCAACACACTGAACACAACCATGTATATCTAAGATCTTAAAGATGGATGTACTGAAATTTCACATAGAAGGAGGCGAATGTTTGCATAAGGTCGCTCTACTCTTTCTGTGGTTCTGCTTGTAGGAACATAAACACAGGCTTAGATTTAAGACACTGGTACTCTGTGAGAGATTACAGTTAACTCAGGCATGCACAGAACTCAGTGGGAGTTCATCGTCCCAGTATTCATGGTGCCCTCCACTTCGTTACCAAAGCGCACACTCCGCTGAGGTTCTGACAAGGGCGTTTAGCTGAGGGAGGGGCCCCAGCTCTGCACGAACCAAAGGAGGGCGCATCACACACTGCGAAACACCAATCCCGGGAGCACACACGGAGGGCCCGTGCGTAGCCGCGTGGGCGGAGCCAAACAGGCAGCCGCCTTTGGTGGTTCACCGGGGACCCCCACCCGTGTGGCGTCTGAGCACAGCAGGGGACTCCGGGCTAAAAAAGAGAATCCGCCCCCTCCCTCCCTGCGATCTTTCCCCTCCAGAACCACGAAGCCCACGGAGGCAGGAGCCCCACGGCCCGCGGTTGCTCTGTCGCCAACGCCACACCAGATGCCTCCTCTTCCTCGGGTAAAGCGGTCCCTCCTCACTCACCGCAGTAGTGTGTGGTTTCAGACAATACCTACAGTCTGTTTCACATTAACAGCTGCACCAGCCAGGCAGAGATGTGGGGGGGGGGCATAGAGAGCAAGTACAACTGCAAGGCAGAGACAGGGTGTGGGCATGCGCCCCCTGCTGGACGGTAAGGCAGTACACACAGTACAGGTTGGCATCTACAACAACTACAACAACATTATCATCTCACTACGCAACTTTGAGCTAAAGATTTCCCACCTAACACGCCCAAGAGAACAACATGAACATTAAACACACGTGTGCTACGTGCGTGACATGTGCCTCGGTTTCACGAGCAAGAGATCACAGAAAATGGCAAGTATTCACACCGCATTTAATACATCAGCAGTGCAGGATCTAATTACAGTTAAGAGTCCGAATTCTACTCGCACAGCGTGGGAATAAACGTGAGCTTAATAGATTCAGCGCTGCGGCTGAGGTCAGCAAATCGGACTGGAAATCTGAAATCATTTGCAGGCACTTATGGTTTTACAACATGCTGCATCGAGTGGAGAGGCATTCCTGTGTCAGCCGAAATAAGGGCATGCATCCAAAAACTCCATCCTGCACCCGGCTGGGCAGTGCTACGTGCTTCTGAATAACTCTTAAAGAAGGGGCTGTTCCATCATGCCTGCTAGAATGGCAGGCAAAGGGGGAGGGGCAAGAAACGTCAACGTGGACAGCTCCACACCACAGCCAGGCCACAGGTACAGAATGCAGTTTGGCCCATAGAAGACCTCTCTGTTTTCCTGGCATTATCCTGCCTGCTGTTCCTTATGAAAGGAGCTTCCTGTTTGGGCCACTACAGTGTGAGGAAGAGGTACTGCGAAGGCCAGCATGTGCTGTGCTGGAGCCAAAGAGACGCCAAGCCATGCTGTCTGAACGATCTGGCAAAACACAAGCTCCTTGCTTAGTAGAACAGCGGCTAGGAGTCAGGAATAGGATAACTGGAATTTTAGCACAATTCAAATGTTGAACTCGCTATAAAAACACATCTTGTACTGAAACCAACAGGAGAAGCGTGAGAATAAAAACATGAATCACCTTGGCTAAAAATACAAATGTTACGCTGGACAGCTCGTCAGGAACATCTGACTGGACTTTTTTAGAGGGACAGTACAGCCAGGCATGCCTGCTGCAGAGCATCGAGTGGATGTGGTTACATTATGAATGAAACAGCACTTCAGACGTTTTACAGGCTGTGGTGCCTGGCGTTCATGGTTTGGTTGAAGCCCCCTCCCCCATTTACCTCAATCCCTGAGGGCCCCGCTTGGTCTCAACGCTCGCACACGGCTCTGTCACGCTGCAGGGCAGGGCAGATGTCAGCGAGCGTTAACATTTCTTCACAGTGTGCCTGATTCCACTTCGCCTGGACTTCTGTCCTTCAGAGTTCCAGCCCGATGGAATTGAGAAGCTTAAAGCAAACCCTAATTAAAAAGTCTGTGCCGTGCCGCCCCGCTGCTACAATCATTTATTTCCGTGCTCTTAAATCACACACCTGGCAAACGCTCTTAGCTTTGTGAGGGCCCATTATGACGTAATGCGGCTCAGTCTATCAGCGCAGAAGAGTGATGAACTGGAGGTGGGACGTCAATGTCTTTTAATAACGTGAAAAGCTCAAAGCCTCTAATGTGGTCTGACGGCCCTACAAAGCGCTCCAGACTCCCGTGTAGCTCCAGAGGCCTGTGGTGGTGTTCCTCAGCAGTGTCTGACCCTGTCGTTCAGTGAACTCCAACATAAGAAGCCATTATCAGCCCATGTCGTTTCACAAAAGTAAGGACTGCATTATTTGTTTACAAAATTAGGGAACACATTTGAAGATAATGTTTTTTTTCCTTTATTGAGGCATGGCGGGCAGACCTTGGCGTCTCTCCAACGTGAGGCCACGTTTGTAGCTGTAGATGTTTGTGAAGGCAGTCCGCACCATGGCATTGGATTTCCTTTCAAAGCGTTTCTGCCGTTGTCTTCGCCTGCGCTCGACACTCCGAGCCAACATTTCTTGGCCGACCGGAGCCCTTTTCCCATTTGCACGCCGACTGTCAGCGGTCTTAGGCTGCAGGCAGCGGAAACCAGGGAGTCTCCTTTAATGGACGACAATGTCAGGCTTCCAGATCTGTCGTGTTCTAAGGAGAGACAACAGCGGACGGAGAACACGGAACGAGCGGGGAAGCCAGCCAACCGCCATTTTTATGCATGTAACATGAGAGGTAGCCATGGCAATCATCATGGAGTGCCTGAGGAGAATCCTGGAGGTTGGTCCAAAACCAGGCAGGACCGTCTCTCTTTTGTGGAAAACCCAGTGACCCATAGATGCATGTTCTTCACCCATTGAGATGTTTTGGAGGTTTTATTATTATTTTTTTATTAAACTGTTATCCAATGGGACGTAAACCTTGAGACCAGTATGAAAGTCAGAGAAAATATATATTATGTATACACACACACACACACACACAAAGATTTTATGAGATTATCTTTCCTTTTTATTAACCACTGAGGTTAGGAATCTCTTTTGAGCTGAGCCTGTTTTTCTTTAAGGAATATTCTTTATCAGTACCTCATTTGGCACAAAAACTCAAAATTTTAGCAACTCAAAAGCGAACAATTTCAATGCGAACTGGAAAAGCCTCCAGACTCCAGTTACTCCTCTGCAAACCCAGCGTTTTTCTTTAGGTTCTATGAGATGTGCTGGAAGGCAAGATCACAAACCAGGAAAACATCTCCCAACACGTCTGCTGCTGGCTCTAACAGAGTGCCGATCACCGTCCTCACCCGCGAGAACGGCACGGCGCCAGCGCCCCACCCACACTGTAACAGAAGAGTTCACGCACAGGGCGATGCCAAGGCAAATGCCACCACCGCGGCAGCAGTGCAGGAAACAGAGACAGTTTGCATCCTTCCAATCGCCCTGCCCCATCCCGCATGGACACATCCGTCAGCGATGGTGATCACGCAGAAAGCAGGCGGTCAAAAGACCAGGGATGAAATTCACACAGCACGCACCCAACGTCTGCAGAGAGAAAACTGTCTGCAGGCAGCACTCCAAAAGCTGAATATTACGAATTAAATTAATCTTTTCATTTGTCAGCTTGAGGCTTTCTGTCAGTGTCACACATCCAGCAGGGTGTCTGCCCAATTTGATATGCTTATTAAAATAGCCCATATGAAGTTCTCAAGGCATTTATTTAAAAAATTATATATATAACCCTTGGAAGAGATTTATAGTGTCTCAACCCTGCAAACTTTAAACCTTTATTTGCTGTAAGATTTAATTGCCTTTTTTCCTCCTAAGCTTAAGAGATGCTGGTATTTATAGAAACAGCCTGTAAATCCAGACCACAGCTCCTAAATAAGCACACGTCTTGTTGTCATATATATGGAGGTGGGGGCTGGGACGTAACCAATAGAGATGCGCTCTGTTCCATGAGGGTACCCTAACCTCACTGACAGAGGAGCATCACTTCCTTGTTTTCTGGGTCATCTCTACATCAGTGTAATCTTGTACAGTCATGGCAGTTCAGACCCAGATTAGAGATTGAATTGTAAGCGGATGCCTTTCCCCACCTGGTGGGTAGGTCCGTTCTTCCACCAGGTCCGGTCCCTCTTTTGGACTCCTGTTACACCCTAACAGGCCCTGCTCATCCACACAGCCGTCCATGACAGCTCAACGCAAGCCGGGTTTGGACCGCACTGCTACCACTGGACCAGTCTTTGTCAAGCTGCTAACAGCCTGAAAGAGTTGCAACCCTGTCTATGAAACTCATAATTATACAGGCATCCTGGGTTGGCCAGAACTGGTGAAACGCTTATCGATGAACCCCCCCCGCTTGTAAGGCGCACAAAAATCTCTCCATCAACATCAACGTAGCAGGGCTTCTTTCTTATCTCCATTACTCTGGACGCGAGTTCCCTGGTGTTAAAAATGCAATAAAACAACCCAATATGGCCAGTAAGTAATAAGTAAGAAGTGTTAATACCAAATGGCGGACAAAACTGCAACACAGATGGTTCCTGCGCAGCTCCTCATGTTAACAGATATTGGCTTTCACACTGTCCCTCTCTCATGCATCTCCTCTCTTTGTGTTGCTTTGTGCTAACACGCCAGCCATTCACATATTTCAGGGGCTAATATGACCAAAACCAGCCGACATTCACTGCTCTTTAAGTAAAAAAAAAAAAAAAAAAAACATTAAAAAATATGCATGGAATGAGCTAAAATAACCCCCCCCCCCGTGCTGTAAGGAGTGGCTGCATCCTGTGAACAGAACACACTCGGGTTCCACGCCAAGTTTTGCTGCCCATAAAGAAGCCACGCCCCCTTATTAGGATAAAGTTGGCTGCAAAGCCGTGGTTAAGCACTGCCGAGAGGTGTTTTACATGCAGGAAAGGAACGCGGTGTAAAAGCCTGCCCAAGTCGGGCTCGGCCGCACTCAGCCAACACAAACTGAACACACCTCAACATGAGCGTGCGCGCCACAAGTCAGCGCCGACCCGAACCCGGGCGCCGCTCCAGGCGTCTTACGTGACATCGGTTGTGATCAATCTGCCGCAGTTAGCCTCACTTCTGTTCATTATTGAAGCTAATGGGAAAAAAAGGAAAAAGGGAAAAAAAAAAAAACCCGTCGCATATGGGTGCGCGTGTGCCCGCGCGCAGATTCACACACCATATGGGAGTGGGTGAAAGGCAGCAGGCCCGTACCAATCACGCGCCTGCTCGCCTTAAGACTCACAAAGACGGCGCGCGCCGCCTCGCACCGCCTCGCGCACCACCTATCCCCTGCGCCGGATGAAAGCGCAGGTCACCCGTCTGCATATCGCCTCTTTTGTTGCGACTCCAGCGAGCTGCGCCAAGCGCATATGTTGAGGTGTGCTTACACGCAGCCCATCTCTAAACTGATTTAAAATGCTCTCTCTCTCTCATGCGCACACACACACACACACACACACACACACACACACACACCTTTCCTTGGCTCTTCAGTCATTGATGGGTAACCAAGGCAGACTAGGACTGGTAAAAATTACTTCTTCAGAAAAAAGAAAAAAAAACATTACCCTCCAACTCAAAAAATTAATTAACATTTGTAATTAATACATAAGGTATTAAGATCATGTTAGGTCTTAACATGATACTATTGGATTTAATGAAAAGGGCACCAATTTGGATCCAAAGACAGTTCAAAGTGTTAAGAGAGACACAGCAATATTACTAATATCCATGGCCTTAAATTTGTGACTGTCGAGAGTGGCTTTAATCTGTTTATTCAAATTTCACTATTTCTGCACTCTAACCAAAGCAGGGCCCAGGGTGTGAAGACAACTCGAGAAGCCACACTTACAGCTCTTCTCCCAGAACAAAGGGTTACACCAGCTCAGTGACCCCAGCACAGGAGACCAAGGAGCACCGGGGCTAACCAGCTCCACCTCATCTCACCGGCTCACTGCCAATCCAACCGTTCATAACTGTTAGCTACAACATGGAGCCACGCAAGACCCATTTTAGTCAGTGGGTAATATGACTGGTTACATCTTAAATGTCTTGACTCTCTCCAGATGTAACCACTTCCTGGGTGTGGGTTTTCATCAGCCAATTCCCCCCCTCCAGTTCTATCCCTCATACATACCTCTCCGTGCCTTGTTTCCTCTCCAGTGGCTTGGTAAGCAAAGGGTTAAACACACCCATCCAGTGGGTTTGAGACTTCAGGGAGAAACTCTCGCTTTCACCGTGTCATGGGCGGACTCTGCAGCTGCCAGCATTCTGGAAGCGATTATTCCATTGGCTCGCACATGACACGTGCATTTCCTGCTTCAGGGCAAACGCAGATCAGAGGTGAGAGAGGTTCCAGGCTGAAATGAAGATTGTCAGCGTACATTGGGACAGAACATGCATCCTCTTTCCCTGAGCTTACCTCCAGACCTCCAGCTGGACGATGACGTGGTCCATCTCGGAGGCGCGGTCCCGCACACTTACCGCGTTTGCAATCTCAGGCGTTTCAGTGTGTTCATCTCGCTTGGCAGTGCTGAACAGCCAAAGCTTCCGAGGTGCACGCTTTTCTTGGTTCTTCTAACTCAGGGTCCACATCTTCACGGTCGCCAGCCTGTCTCCCAGGCCAGACTCTAGTGATCTGCACATCAGCAGCACAATGTCTGTTCTAGTGCGGAGTTGCTGGGATGACATTTGCAAGCACCCGCACCAACACACACCCACACCAACACACACACCCGCATCAGCACCAACACCAACACCCGCACCAACACTCACGTCAACACCGGTCCCAACACCCATGCCCACGCCCACACCAACACCCACACACACACACTATGCTGAGAGGTACAAGGTTGGGGGTGACCCCACAGTGTGTGACAAAGCCCAGGCAAACTCAGGTGCTGAGGTGGAGAAACACATGGATGTGCTTACCTCTTTAGTCTTAAAATCCGGCACATGGTAGCTTCAGGCTATTCCTGCTGTGTGTGTGTGTGTGTGTGTGTGTGTGTGTGTGGGGGGGGGGGGGGGTATTTATCAGACAGTCTGTAAATACTCTGCACAGTGGATCCACATGCCGTTTTCCAATGGCTGGTGAACTTTGAACCCACACAGGTGTGAACACACAGGGTGCTGTCATTTTTCCACTTCCTGTCACACAAGGACATTAAGGGTCCTGGTACATAATAATCATCATAATTTGGACGTGCCCACAAACTGACACAGAACAAGAGCAGAGATCTCGCGCTGATGTGTGCAGAGCCGGCGAGCGTCGATCAGGTGAGCCTCAGTTAGGTGGGGGCAGAAGGGGGAGGGACAGCAGGGGCCGTAACACAAGTTTAATCCCCATCACAGCGGTACCTTTCCCTGCACACTTGAAAACAACAACAATGCACAAAACTAAAAATTGGACAGAAGTCCAATGTACTAACTCCAGCTCTAAGAATATCAACTTTATGTTCCAGTCCAAATTTGGGACGAGCTGAGCTGCAGAAAGGAGCAGGCGGCCAGAGGGGGGGGGCAGGCAGCATGTAGGATACAAACAGGGGAAGGTAACGCTTACCTAGTTCCTGATCAAGGAGCTGTGGGGAAGAGGGGTGTTGGTGATTCATGGAAACTTCCTGGGGGTGAGGAGGGGGGGGGGGCGCTCTGAACATAATGATAACTGCAGAGCTGCATCAGATGGCCCTCACCCTGGGGAGATAGCCTGTGGAGAAACAGGCAGCACCAACACTGGTGGGGGGGGCACTCCCACACATCCCCGCCAACGAGCGCCACACGACGAGCCTCGTGTAATGATACATCACATAATTCACAACAAAAGTTTATTAACTCAGTAAATCAGTCAGTCTCCAGTGTATGGCTCTTCCATCCCTATTCAGCACTCTGATAACTTTGTCACAGCAGAATGACTGGGAGGATATGGTTACTTTAAAAAATGTAGAACCTGATTACATATGCATACATGCAGCACAGATACACACATAAGTACACTCTTTAGATCCACAACAATGCATTTCCTCATGTATGCATGTGTACATGTACAGTATAGGTTTACATGTAAAATGCATGCAGCACATATGAAAAATGAAAGGCAGACTGGCTGCTTCCATGTTATCACGGCACCTTGACCGTCCCACTCACAAGTGTTATTCTTGGACCCGTGTCCAGGGCACAATGTGGGTGAGCGTTCAGAGATGAAGAATGAAAAGTGAGGAAGACCACAAGCACAGGGAAAGCGTTCCTTTACTCTGGACGCTTTCGTGTCAGAAGCGGACCCAGACCTGGCTGAGGGAAGGTCCCTCCACTGGCTTGACGAGGAAACGATCTGAAGCCCACCCACCATGCAAAAAAAGAATGGCACATCCCTGGAAAGGAATGCTTTGTAAAGTGAGAAGGTACAACTCCCCATAAGTCATCTTCGAATTGTGTATGTGTGTGTGTGTGTGTGTGTGTGTGTGTGTGTCTTTTCTCCTTAACTCAGAGGGGCAAGAGGTAGAGCATTCCTGAGAAAGGAAGACCATGACTCATGCTTCTGGTGGACGTCATGGCGACACCGGGGCGGAACAGCTGACCTCCCCAGACCACCTCGGACAAGGCCCTTACTGGAAATCCGGAAACTGACCTTACAGATAAGCACCGGTTACAGCAACACTTTCAGAATGGACGTGCAAGCCAGAGGCCAGTTAATGGACAATAAGAAACCCCCCCTCTACATGCCATTCCTTGAATCGTTACCTAATTAGGTACACAACTGTTACCCAATTAGCAGCATGCGTAACAATGGCTGTTAACAACAAATGGTAGCGGTGACAGGTAACAAAAGCATTTTAGCATAACATTAAGGCCAATTACATCAGTACTGTGCATTATTACTAGTAGTAACACAATTAGTGTTAGTGTTTAATTGCTAATGCTTCATGTTTTCTTGCAGTCAGGTCTGATTCAGAGCCTTTATCACCCTGTATTTGAGAACATCCAGCCTTACTTATTGTACATTCATTCACTTTGCTCTGATTATTCAGTGACAACGCTGTAAAGATTGGACACCCAATTTTGAGCAAGGCCAGACAGAATCCCTGTCCTCTCTGTCCCTACGTCCATCAGAGTCTCCAGAGAACTGACCCGAGCATGATACCTCAACCTGTGGACCTGTCCCATCTCCAGGGTTACGCTTTAATATGAAGGACAGATGAACCTCTACTAGACCGCATGGGATGCCTTCAGGAGGACCCAAACCAGGTGTGTACAAGATACACAAGAGTAAACATGCAGGCAGAAGCTTCCAAATCCAACCGACACAAAGTCCCACCTGCTACGGAACCGTCCAGCAGAAAACATGACAGACCTCCCCTCAATCAAAACCTGGTCTTTTTATTATAATGGAACAAGCAAGTGTTTCTCGTAAGGACAGAAGAGCTGGTTAAACAGTTAATTAACATTATATGCCCGTTTGGTTGGTCTGTAAATTATAAAGTAAAAAAATCATGATCTGTATTGCGAATCATGATGCTTGTCAGAAATATCAGGATATGATATTTTGGCCCAAAGCCCAACTAAAGCTATTTGACTGAAAGAAAAAAAAAAAAACAAAGTGGAACTTGAAATTTGGACCGTTGAGACCATGTCCTTTACCACCACGCCCCCCTGTGGTCAGAAAAACACTGCAACAAGAGGGCCATTGTGTACAGTCATAACACATTTCCAGTTTACAAAAAAATTCATACAAATAAAACAAACCCTGTTACGCATTACCTTCAGCTCCTTACACCAGATGGTCAAATGACACCAGGCTTCGCCTAAATTGATCACGGCAGCATTATTTTCGTAGGAAGCCTTTCAGCAGTGAACTCTTACACATAACCTTTGTCATGTATGTTTTAAGCCCTTTAAATTGCCTCCAATTAGGTTTAAAAGAAAAACAGAAAACAAACAAACTCCAATTTCCTTTGTGCAGTTTTTACAGCAGCCTCAGGTCCGATCTCTCTTTCTTTTTTCTTCCTGGTGAAATGGCCATCTCCCAACTCACATGGTTCACAAATTTCCTGTTCCTTTGCCATTCATCAGTGAAGCATACATCATTTCAGGACAGTGTAACTGTACACCTCCCTGGCGTGCGGAGGGCGTGTAGTGTCCAGCTGTCACTAGTGTACAGCACTCAAGGTCAGGGCTGGAGGGGAAGTAAGACAACAGCGGCCGTAGGACCGACTCAGATAAAGGAGGTGTATGTGGCTCCACCATGGCCTGCCCTCCTGCATTCTGAACTTTTCCGGTCCAGGTCATGAGCAGAACCTCACTGACGTCATTGAAAGCCTCCCTTCTGCCTCTAACGACGAGAGACCAGCCAAGCAGCATCCTTGAAGAAGAACGTTCTATAATCATGCTTGACCCTGCTTACTGTACACAGCGGGCTGTGGAGCGATATCGTTCTCACTCTCACGGTCCGCGCTTTATAACACCATGTGGTATTCTCCATCACACGTATCCCACTAGCCTCAGCGGACTTACAAGTCCCCGAAACCAAACTGGCCTTCAAAGAGCAGAGACCAGGACTACCGTATCCAGCAACGTGTGAGGTCCATTCTTGAGACATGAGTTCAGTGAAAATTATGCGTGTCAAGGCCCAGAGCCGTGTCCCTTCTCATGGGGTGACCATATGTTCAGTAGTCCATCTTCTGTTTTTCCCCTTTATTTCAATATATCAATGAAGAGGAAAAACATTAAAAGGCACATCTGTATCAGCATCAGACACCAGGTGTCATCTGGCCACAATGACATAGTCCTCATGCCCACCCCCCCGTCAGTCCATAGACCACGATCACTCACTCATTCCCCTTGGCAAGCTAACACCTCCCCACTCTTTACACCAGGTCTTCCCACTAAATGATCCTGTTTCAATTGGACCTGGAGTTTGTGTACCACAGATAACATGGACCGCTGAGGCAGGAACTCTCCAACACAAGCAGGCTGATGGTGCAGGCAGAGACCAACCATGTCAGGCTCTTCACATGTGTTCTTCTGGGCTGGAACGCTCATTTTCTCTTCAGTCCAAACTAGATTCAGTCCAAAGCCTCATACCCTTGTTAATTTAGAGGTGCAAACAATATCAGGAGATGCCTACGAGTGTGATATCTGATATCTGATATCTGAAAAGAATTTAAGGTAAAAGCTTTAACAGTACAAATCCTGGAAGGTCATTATCGTGTCAGAGCAGAAGTGAACCGAAGGGATACGGCACGGAACACGGCACGGGGCACGGCGCGGGACACACACGGGACACACACGGCGAGTTCACTCACTCCTGCAGCAAAAGTGCCTTTGATGTGACACCAGCGATTACGGGAACTCATTGCTGCTGTTCATCTCGACGATGAGGACAAACGAGCTACTAAGCTGCATGTGTTGCTTGATTGCTTCCAATAACGAGATGGGAGCACAGCTACAACCGTGTGGAAATAAACACAACCCTGGAACCCCCCCCCCCCCCCCCCCCCCCCAAAACCAAAAAAAAAAAAAAAAAAAAAAAAACTATTCCTCTAGCAGCAGCTGAATGGGACCTGGTGTACTAACCTACACGAAACTGCTGTGGCTTCCAGTAACTGATTAAAAAGTGAAACTGCCTGTTAAAACAGGCTTTGAATTTAAAAACACAAACAGGCCCCACAGGACAGCTCAGACCTCAGATCCATGTGATGGAGCCTCATTCACTGGGCGCGAATAACGCTGGGGGCAGATAGCAGGCCTGAAGCCGAATGAGCTTCAGCAGGAACAGAATTAGCTTCCCAAAGGCAATGCTGAAAAATACATGGATAAAACCAGCAGCACACACCAGAGCACAGAGCAGCGCGAGTGGAACCCAAAACACGTGTCTGCAGCCATGTCGGGTTTGGCGCAAACAAATGGGAGGAGGGGCGGCTGTGCTCGCAATTATTTAACTTCCATCAGCAACGGCACATCGCCGAGGCTTCAAACAGAGAGCTGCCCTTTAAAGGATCCCTGAGGAGCCCCCAACTGGGACAGCCAAAGAGCCGTCAACAGAAGGAACATCACTCCCCTCGCCGCACACGCACGCACTTCTGATTTGCATGAAGAACACCAAGCAGCCCAATGCAGCCTTTACTCAAATCTTCCACAAAAGTCTAAAACAGCTTTACATAACACCAGCAAGATGGATTCAAATGTTAAAAAAAGGCATAAAAGGGGGGGGGGGGGTTGTAAAAATTAAGCTCATTCAGGTTCATGCCTTGGTTAGAGATCTAGTCAGGTATGCCTAACGAAATAAGAACTTGCAGGAAAAACAGCCGCTAGGGTAGCGAACTGAGGCACAGCTTCCACCACGTGCCCAATGCTCTACGCCCATGTCAGGGGTGGCAGGCCGCACGGGGCCTACAGGAAGCAGCAGTGCTGGTGTGTTAAAAAAGCTAAAGGTGTCACAGTCTGCCTTCTGTCACTAGAAAAACAGAAGATCACACCAGGAAGCAATGAGGAAGCTATGAGACATTACTGATGTCCTGCTTATGAGAGGACAGCTTCAATTCAGGTCCTCAGGTCCTGGCCAAAAAAAGCCCTAACACAACAGGCTTATTTAAGGCTGTGTGTCTAAAATTTCTTACACCTTGTCCTTTGTTAAACACCAGGTCGATGTATTTACATGTACAACATAACTTGGTGATTTCAGGGAGTTGGGGGGGGTGGAGGTTATGATGTTGGACCTGGGAATGGCTGGGTGGTCCTACAGAAAAAAGATCCAGTACCATCCCAGGAGGGATGAAGGTGATCATGGCACCAGCCAGACACCATTTCAGAGCACTGAAGGACACAGTCCACACCTCCCTGGTGCTATGAGATCTTGCAGTTGCCCTTGGAGTTGTTCTGGGGGGGGCTCTGCACTGGGCGAATAGACTTGGACCGCTTCAGGCTGTTACCCTTGCTGCTGCTGCCACTGGGGGTGGTGCTGGCCAGTGAGTAGGAGCGCCCGTGTATCATGACGGCGTTCATGCCGTTTGCCATGGAGAAGGACTTGAGGTAGCTCTTGATGGCCACGGGCAACGGCAGCTTGTCGATGAGGTGAACCGGGGTGCAGGAGACGATGGCGCGACAGGACAGGTCCTGCAGGCTGAACACTGCCAAGGGACACAGCACCATCACAGGCTGTCAAACCAGTCAGATAGTACCACGCAGCCCCACACCTGCAAAACTCCCTCCAACACACAGCCCAATGCAGCCACGCATCCACATAAACCCCCCCCCCCCAGTCACATACCTACATAATGCCCCTCCATCTAGCCCAAAGCACGCGCACACACGTCTACTACAGTGCTACATTTAAGCAGCTGAGTCTACAATTAGATTTTTACATGCATTATGTTTAACAGGACTGGGTACTGACCTCGGTTTGGCCTCCAGAACTTGTCCATGCCATGACGCATGAGCACAATTCTGGAGAGCTCTGTGAAGGATTCGATGACGTTGAAGTTGCACAGAGGACTCACTTCGAAGAACGTCATGGCGTTCCTCTCAGCGTATGCACGTGCCTGTTCCATGGACACCTGTCTCCTGAATGCCAGGTGCAGCCTGTTGCCCACTAGAATGCGTGGAACTCCGGGGGCATGCTGAGAGACAGGAAGGGGGCACCTTCAGTCAGGTTTGGCACGATGGGGGGGTTAAGCTGGGTTTAACATGCCCACACACCATGTGTTCAGGGAAACAGTACGTCACTCCGTCCCTAGAGCACCTTCAGCACCTGATCAAACATCTTCCCCAAAACTCAAATAGCGTACCCACCAAATACGTGATATTTACAGCAGACCCTCTCACCTCATCGATTTCCCGGATCCAGCGGTCGATTCCGCCAAATGACCAGCGGTTGGTGATGTCATACACGAGGAGGATCCCCTGCAGGCAGAATGTCACTCATCAGACCGACTTGCTGCCAAAGCTCACGTTGCCAATGTGTTTCAGCAGCATCAGACCTGTTTGATGCTGCTTTGGCCAAACTCACAAACAAAAATTTATGCAAAGATTCATATGCGAATCTGCTGCTCTACGAGTTAGTTTTCTGCGTGTGTGTGTGAAACAGGGGACTGTCAAGTTGCCATCATGTTCAGCAGGGTCAGTGGTGTAAACAAGACCTTTTCAGGCAGACTGACTGGTAAATCAACAAAGTCCAGCTGCACACACTGCCCATCACACCTGGTCTGGTGACCTTTGACTTACCTGTGCCCCACGGGAGTAAGACCTGAAGATGGTGCAGAACCGCCCTTGTCCAGAGGTGTCCCTGAGGGGCACAGACACAAAGGCCGTGATCAAGTGATCAGAGAGGTATCCAGGGAGAGTAAAAGCTCTGGCGTCTGAACACATAACACGCACGCACATGTAGGACAGACAGGTGCTCTAGCATCTGAAGACACCACACCTACTGCACTACCATACACATTGCGGACTGTATAAGGTACACACTGAGTAGTGTTACTATGACAACACCAAATAACCTTTTAAGTATACTATTCACAAGTGGACACAAAAGTGTAGAATTCAGTCACTGTCAATAATCAGTGGATCTTCTAAGTGAGCTGCGTCTGCAAGAACCGCAATCATAACTGCATTTTTGTCCAGGTGGAGGTGGGTTTGTGATCATGACATCTCACTTTGGTATGCTTGACTGCTTAAAGGCACAGCACCGACCCACTGTCCAACACTCAGCCGGTACTCAAACAGCCCGAGTCCTCCATGCTCAGTTCAACCCTCAACCCACAAGCCCTATGGCAGGACAAAGCAAGCTCCTCAGCACCAGGCGTAACAAGGTGAAGGTAAACAACACCCACAAAAAATGTAAGAGGCATCACAAGAGACACTAGTGAGTTAGAAAAATTCTCCAAAGGTGGTGTGGGGAGGGGTGGAAATCTGCTTAAAGCAACTCAGTCTGAATCCAGACACAGCAGCTGCAAGTGCAGGGAAATTAGGCTGTGTTCAGGCTACAGAGTAAGAGTTCTGGTTTCAGGTATGGAAGCCTAGAAGGAACAAACGTAATGCACCAAACCCCTGTTTGCCCATTGAAGGGTGTGGCGCTACACAAAGCAGGACTCACCAAAGCTCCAGTTTCACCCTCCTCCCATCCAGCAGGATTGTGGTGGTTTTATAGTCGATCCCTGGAGAGGAACACAGTGAGCTTGATGCGCACACACACACACACGGTACACAGATCAGTCCCAAATATGGCAACAAAACAGAATTCTTAATTTTGGAACTGTTTTCAAGCACTGTGATACAAAAACATGTATTTTGACATTCCATAATTATAAACAAAGCATAAATTTAAGTTGCAGTGTGGGCTGCTAGCCTATACCCATATAAAGACAGCACTGTACAGTCTTTGGTCTAGCTGATATGTTGTGACTAATATTGGTTGTAGAAAACTGGTTTCCCCCAAGATGGTTTTTGTTAAAGAATCTGCTGAAAACTGTATGGTCTCACCATGGAGGTCATGCCCTGCTCTATGGTAAAGAATTCTGGTCAATCATCTACATTCTGTGCAGCTGCGAGGAAGGTCAGACAGAACCGTGTAAAATAAATACGTCTAGCAATAACAGCAACAAAACCCAACTACCTTCCAGGAGCAGGGTTAAAAACAGCAACTGTTGTATGGCTGGCAAACCGGAAATACAGCACTATTTTAAAAAAACATTAAAAACAATTATTTCTTTGGCGCCCTGCCCTGGGTGTCCCCTGCCCTGCGCCCTGTGTGTTCTGGGATGGGCTCCAGGCTTCCCCACGACCCTTGACTGGATACAGCGATATAGAAGATGACTGGCTGACTGACAATTATTTCTGCAATACAAGGCGGCGTCAGCCCATAACTTCCACATCAATAAACCTATGGGTAAAGGTTTGAAGCGCAGTTGCTATTTCCTGTGTTTTTGGAAACTGCGTTTATGCCCACGTTCACTATAACAGCGCTTAATACCACATCCGCTGATCGGCAGTAGGGGGTCATTACGCCAACTGGTACAGAACCAGATTTACTGTGAGGTTCATCTATAGCTATGAAAAAAAACGACAACATTTTACTGGGCTTTGCTCTCTGGGAAAACGTTAGGCACAGGCATCGCGTCGGTTTGTTGTCGTATTCCCTGCGACAGCTGGAACAACACTATCACTTCGTGACTCAAAATTTCCCCGGACAAAACATACCGAAAGGTAGAACGCATAAGGATACGTCCTAATCTAAACACGCCCATAGTCCACATTATTCCCTAACAGACTTACTAATTAGTTATGAAAGTAAAGTCCAACATACCGCGGGTGCAAACAGTAAACACTAAGGAGAGATCGGTGCATCTCCTAACCACGCGTACGTGTCTCACACTCACCGCTGCTGTACGCGTACGGCGACTCTGCCGAGCCGTCCTGCAGACTGTCCAGGATCTCCCCTTTGCCCACGTCGCTGTCTCCCACCAGCAGGAACTTGAGGAGGTAGTCGTAGCTCTTCACCGGGCTGCCCTGGGTTCCCATGATGAACACGTAAGGGGGCAGACAGGTGTACCCCGGGCGCGCCCCGTGGCGCGCACTTTTCCAGGTAACGGAGCTGGGTGGCGAGTTCAGGACGCGCTCATGTGTAAACTCACAAAGTCTCAGGATAACGCGCTTACATTTTACTACACGGTTGCCTTGTTTTCATCACTAAAGTCCATCAAATTTATAAGCGCTGAAATCGAAACTCTCGGGAAAATAGACGAAAGGAAACTACGCCAATATATGGTATACTACAACAAATACAATATCTACATAATCGCGGTATTCACGCAGTCGGTTATTGTTGCGTGTAATACAAATCCAGTCGTATTCCTCGACTCCAAGATGACAAATTTGGCTACAAACACTGAATAATTAAACATAAGTGAACGTCTTCCGAGCGATTTTGACGTTATGTTTTAAAAATTGTGCCGAAAGCAGGGTTGCAAAACGAAACCTGTGACACTGAGCTGCTCTGCGCATGTATGGGCGATGCAGGTGCGCCTCCCGCGCTTTCACACTCAGTTCAGCGGGGTGAGAGATCGCAGCACACACAAACACACTATTCACACCTTTTAACGAAATTTTCGTCACACACAAAGGAAGGACCGTCGCGTTCTGGTTGACGAGGGTGTCCCTGAGGTCCGCCGCAGGCGCAGAACAATTCCACTCGGCTGTTTAAGTAACTGACTCCATAGCCACCCAAGGCGCAGGTCATTATACAATGTTTATATCTTAAGAATATTTCACAACGGACTGAAACGAACAGATATTTCGATTTATCTTCACTGCTCGTCGATTCTGTATGACCGTAGCCACCCACAAATTGAAGGCCCACCCGCTTGCGCTTTGAATTGGTCAACGTTAAATCAGGCCCGTTTGTGATTGGTTCGTAGGGCTATAAATGAAACAGACGGACGTACTGAAGTTCAGAGCGCAGCTTGCGTGGCGAACGTAGACGTGTACCGCTGCTGTTTGTAAATGTGGCGCTGACTGATTTTGTTTATTGTAACGACTGTGATTATATTGTAAACGGTACTACATTATCACGTATAAAGCACTGTAACAGACACAAACTAGCAGTGCGTTGTGAAAATCAAGAATAGGCAGAATTTTGATCTGCCTGTTCTCATCAGCAACCTTATAAATGGGACTATGAACGTCAGGCAGCGCACCATCCATAAGACAGAGTACAATGGACTAATAGATCATGTAACACACCAACAAGCTAGAACAATTAATGCAAAATCTTAAGGGGGGAGTCCTCACGCTCATCTTATTAAAATGCAAATGAGCACTGGTTTTCTTCTTGTCTGCCCAATAGACAAAAGCTGAAGGAGCTCTTGGGAGAAGCAGCCATCTGGACCCTGCAGGCCACAAGAGTGCTGAAACAGGAACACATGCACGTGCACAGTCCATAGACTCAAAGCAGAGGCATAGAAATGGAAGTTACACAATTATCTGCATGCTTCCATAAACAATCCCTCAAACCAGACACTAGTCAGAAAGTACATGGTACCACTCACTGCATCATTTCAAAATAAAAGATAATAAAGCCCAACTCAGAGGAAGTAAAACCAGACAGACACCAGAGCACAACCCTACACACATATTAACCAATAACAATATATATATAAGGAGTACTAGGACATTATTCAAATATCTATTGATTAATGTTTTAAAAGTATTTAAAAGGCTCTCTGAAAATCCTACAGATAACCATTATCAAAACCTAAAGCTTTATTGAAGAACCAGCAGCAGCAGTGTTACATTCAGTACTGTGAGGTGAGTCACCATGGGCACACAGACTGACTCGTGTGTGTGCGTCTGCGTATTCACAGTTATTCTGACCACACAATTCTCTCCACTAGGACAACATCGTCTAACCTGTCACATCAACTTGTCTTTACTCCAAACAAGAACACCAGCGTGTTATGTATACAGTTCTGTAAATTAAACAAGTGAGCACGTTAACAAAGAAAATAAAGCCAGAATTATCTGACAAACTAATTTATTGAAGCCCAACAACAAAAGTATTGAAAGTGAAGTACAAAATGGATAGTTTTTCAGCAATAATTAGGGTCAAATAACATTAAAACTGCATTTGTACAATTCAGCTTCTACTGAGTTATAAGGCACAAAAGTAAATGGTTTTTCAACTGGAGGAAATATTTATTTAAAATCATGTAAAATTTATGACTTATGCATTGTTTCCTTTGATGTCAAACAAGTGGTGTAATAAGACAAAACAAAAAAAATCCTGTCTTTTCAAAAACTGTAGTCATATGTAGTCAGTTGCCAACAAGCCCCATTGAGAGTGGGCTATCAGGTTTTTATAGATGCATTTTTAGCAGATGAATCTTTGTTACCAACATCAGTCGTGTCACAAAAAACATAAACAGAGGAAGGAGGGTATACTGAACTCACTGAACAACGGTGAACCTGTCATACCAACAGACTGTAACGAAGGAGTGATAGACCAGCTTATGACTGTTATTAATCATTAATCACACGACTATTGTGATCTTTTCTGTGGTTCCATGTTCCAGACAAACTTGAATATTCTCCATTCCAGTTTTCTCCATAGTATCATACAATTTTCTGAAATAAATATTAGTTCAAATACACCATTTTAACATAAAAATGAACTAATTGGTCAAATCAAATTATTGTTCATAAAGTTGACAATGTACCATTAATGTCTGCTCAGAAACCAGCTCTTAGTGGTTAGCACTACCTGTAATGATCATTCTGTGAAGGAGGAAAGTTAATCCCTTTTAACATTGTACACAAGGACTGTGGTGTTGTCTGTCACATATACGCCACATTGCGTAGGCAGTGAACATGCCTCCCCTTAGCCCACAGTGTGCAGGCCTCCCCTTTCATACATAGTTTGCAGGCTTTCCCTTGCAGTCCACAGTTTGCCTGCCATAGCTCAGCCTACCCGCCCTACTAGGGCTTAGTCTTCCTTAGTTCCTTTGTGCTTCCAGGGGTAGACCAGCTCTCCCACAAAGAGCTTCTTACACAAAGCTGCCCATGAGTCCTTGGGGTAGCAGCTGTAGGTGGGTGTCCTGTACCTCTTCAGCACTGCGCCAACACTCAGGGGGTTAATCTGGGAGATGGGTTGGCACAAGACAAAGAACACACAAATGTAACAGCATAACACACAAACAGAGCTTTTAATGAACATCTGCACCCAGCATACAGAACTTCAGTGAGCCAGGCTGAAATCATGAAAGTACCTTTAGCAGAAATTGTACCAAGACATTCTGGTAGGATTTTAGAAGTCTGTGAAGTGGTGAATATTTTGCCCATTTCCCCACATTTTATTAACATCACTAAGAATTGTTTATGAACAGTTCAGGCAGTGCCAGCATGTGCCTACTGAGACCCAACAGGAGCTTTGAACACAGTGTACCACAGTGCTGCATTTAAGCATCTGAGTCTACAATCTGATTTTTACAAGATGAATTACAGCTGTGGCTGGTGGCAGAGGCAAGGAACAGCAAGGAACAATACATACCTCCATGAGCAGGTGAAGTGAAGGCCCCTGTTCCTCAGACAGCACCCTGAATTTAACACCCTCTGTGGAGCACATTGGAACACACAACTTCAGCATGAGCCTTTCTGATCATGGTCACTAGCACACACAGGGTATAAACTTAAGATATTCAAGTTCAGTGGTGTGACACTGCAAGTTATGGACAGAAATTAACACCGCCTTGGGATAAGAGACATAGCACACCAACTATGTTTTAACAGTGAGCACGGCTATGTATATTGAACACACTAATCCTTACAACAGAGCTCCAGTCAAAGGCCCATGGTGACTTATGCACAAATGACAGAGAACAAGGCAATTCACGTTCAAACATTCCTTCTCTCCAGCTGTTCATATAAGGTCATTAAGGACCATCAAGGCCATGGAAGCCTGAGGCTTAAGTCAGCCAACACACGACATAAAGCAGGCTATATCCTACATAGGCCTGTGGCCCAACACTGAATGCACAATTTATTTAACCAAAGCATGTGTTTTATACAGAAGTAAATAACTGAAGCACCCAGAGAAAACACATGCAAACCTCAGGCAAATACAGAGGCTGATGTGTGAAGTTCCAATACGACCCTACAGGCACCCATGTACTGTTCTGTTCTCAGTAACACAGTCACAATTCTCCCAATACAGACACAGGTCATGTACCACATTTCACCATCTGTACTCACTGGCCAGTCTGTAGGGTCTGCAGACCCGGAGTCCCACAGCAAACAGAGGGAAGGAGTTGATCAGGTCCACACTGAGGTGGATCACACCTTGGAACAGTACCACCACCAGGCGGAGCTGGGGGGGGCAGGCAGAATGGGGGAGGTGGAACAGCAACATTAACACCCTAGTAGCCCACTGTGACTTTGAACCCACATTCTTCATAACAGCCAGACTGAAATGATTACTCTTTCTCACTACAGTTTATCACTGTCCACTGGGTAGAAAGTGTGGCACCATCACGTTATCAGAAAAACTTGAACCTACACTGAAGACCAGTGACTCGCACTATATGCCACCAATGTTATGTAGCAGTATAGGGCTAAACTCAACAAAGCAATCACAACTGTATAAATACATATTACAAGGTGTACACCAGCATACAATGTGGACGATCAGAGTAACAAGCATCCCACACTAGCACTGATGACCTCAGAAGAAAGTTTATATAAGCTCCTGATTAACTGAGAGGTGCACACAGGTCTAGTGAAGGTGCTGATGATGGCAATCCACACACTATGGGCCTTTCTGTTGCCCACCCTCAAACACACTCACCAGAGTGAAAACCAGGTAATAGAGAGCCGACGTAGGCAGCAAGAAGAGAAGGATGGTGAAAAGTAACGTGCCAATGAAGAGCTGCAACAAAGAACATGCTGTTGTGTTAATGGCACAGTGCAGGTATACCTGCCAAAAGGTGCGGCTTCTAAACTAGACTCAGCAGTGTTTCTCTGACTCCTTCCTATACTGCTAAGCAAACATTCAGGTGAAGGTGTCAAAGGATCACATACTTAGGAAAAAGTAGGTCGCTTTGAACTTCATAAATGTTGCTAGTTTACAATAAATATCTAGACAACGGTGTAGCTTGTGGGAGGTTACCTGGTCCAGGTCATAGGAACATGAATCCACCCTCTGTCTCAGAACATTCCACTTTTTACCTCTGAAGAGACGCCACAGCGAAGATAGCCCATATATCTTCAGACAGTACAGCCTAGGAGATGACAGACTGTCTTACTATGGGTACAAAGCACCAACAACAACCAACACCAATGGCAGTGAACACTCTTGCCACGTTTGGGTCTGTGGTATTACCTGGCTCCGTACACGTAAAAACAGTAGATGTGGAAGGTTAGCAGAGCCACAATGTCCGACAGCACAGAGAGGGCAAAGGTGAGGCCAAGACAGGCGCTGAGGCCCACATACCACAGAATCATCTCAATGAAGGGGGACATTAGGTGGATGTAACCTGAATGGGGCACAGACAGCCAGGGCAGCATTTTCTCTCAGCATTTCCAGTCATGGTCTTTACTTGTCAAAGAAGCTGGTGGATGACTAGCCAAAGGTCAGTTTGCTACTGGTGGCAGTTTAACCTTCAGGAAATGAGACAGCGGCAAGGTGCTCTCATCACTCACTGATCCACAAATGGATGTGGTAAAGGAAGAAGCGGCCCAGCACCTCGTCCAGAGCTCGGTTCATCTTCAGGCCTGCTGGTGCCCCCATCAGCCACTGCAGGAGCTCCTGGAGCTGTTTGGCAATATGCTGCAACACACAGACAGCACAGCATGTGATCATTTGTGCATAGACATCATGCGTTTCACCCACGCAGTGAGATACTCAAGCAGTAAAGACAATGACAGCGCTATAAGGAGGGAGAGAACTTACATCAGCAGCTGGCACAAGTGTGTCAGCCAGCCGGCCAATCCGGTTCTCCCTGTACAGCCATGACATCAGCAGCAGACCAAGGGCCACATCCACCAGGAAGGACACAAAGATGTTAGCCTTCCTGTAGGACAAAAACCATATTTTATCAAGTCACCTGGACTAAGCATGTCATCCTCTAAGCCAGTACTTCTGCATTTATAGATAACAACAGCTGCTTTGGTTTTATGCATAAAGTGAAAATTTGTGAAGAAAAAAAAAAATAACAAAAAATTTGAATTTCAAGAGGAAGGGCTGACAACTTGCAGGTTGTCAGAGCACCAAAAACAAGCATCCAGCAGACCTCATGAAGTCAGTGTGCTGCACAGCTCGTCGAGGCGAGGTGATGGTCAGAAGGTGCTCTGTCCTGTAACTCAGCTGCACACACGTGGACAATTTGCTGGATACGAAACGCACCGGCCAAACGTTCAGGACGCTGTGAAAGGGGCAGAGAGGGAAATTACCGGCACACTTAAAGACAACTTTATTTACTACACCTTCAGTGGCATAGAGAAGAGTGTTTGACTTGTTCTCATAAAGCAGCATAGTGATTAGAGGCAGAGCAGGCTGCAAATTTGCTTAGTTAGGTCCTGGGTGGATCTGCATTTTTAGCCTTTACAAAAGTTAATTAGCCCAGCCGGTGCAGTAAAAATAAACCTCTGGTAAAAAGCTTAGCAGCTTCAGCTATTCCCCATATACTAGTTACGTCATCATAACACAAGATATAACACATTCGTGAAAATTATTTGTTGAGCTTGTGGTAGAACTAAATAGACATATGGCAAGACTATGGCTATCAATTAAATTAGACAGAATGTCAGGGAGTGTTTCATCACCTCATGCTTAGTATCCTGTTCCAGAGAGAGAGCATCCAAGTGAGAGCCAGGCAGAGCGGGACAGAGGCCTGTTTCAACAGCTCCACCAGAATGCTCGCTTCCCGGCCTTCTGACTGCCAGTGTGTCAGCTTCAGAGGCCCATTATCGTACTGGTCCAGCTCATACAGGGGCCAGCTCTGCGCCACAGTCCAGAAGAGCTTCTGCAGCTCTGATGACCCCATGTGAGGGCTCGTGTCCAGCCCATCGGCTGAGTGCAGCTGAGACAGCATGACCTTGCGCTGATCATAGTGGATGAAGATTACTTTGTCCTCGCCATCATTATCATCGCCCATCTGTTCCTTCTCCAGGCCAGGTGCTATGTCTCTACGGAGCACCCGGCAGGTGAAGCCCTGCTTGCCAAATGTCCTGCTTAGCTGCAACCACTGACCACGGGGGAAGATGGTGCTTAGGTCATTCAGGAAGCTGTCCATGCCCTCCTGACCGTCCTTGGGCAAGCTCCAGGACCCGAGCACCACCAGGTCCACTTCACTTTTGCTCTGCATCTGGCTCAAGAACTGCTTCACCTGGCCTGGGATGAACGGGTAATGTACCACAGCCAGAACCACAGCAGAATTGTGCTCTGGGAGCCATCGACCCACAAGGAGCCCACTGTCGGCAGTGTTGCAGCACCGAGGAAAAAAAATCTTCAGCACCATGACTCCGTGCTCCTGATCACAAAGCAACTGCAGCAAAAACAACCCTGCAGAATGGCATCATAGTATGTCATATATCGCCTTAACTGCGTGCATTTTTTAAAATCAAACATATAGATTATACACCCAGATATACACAGTTTTTATTATTTAATATTTAATTTTAATTTAATTATTATTTATTATTTAATTTTATTATTATTCTTGTAATTATTTACAAGATTTAAGGACAATAAGAACTATTCATCAGGTTTAATCAGGAACTATTCATCAGGTTTAACTATTCATCAGGTTTGTTCCTGTGGAGATGGAAATCAATTTGATCAGTGTACAGTTATATATGCATATTACAGTGCTTAACCAAATGAAAGCAACAGCTTGGATGTGGTAAATTGACAACCTTCTGGCTAAAGCGACTTCTGCTGAATACTGTTGCAATTATGCAAACTATTACCGTATCACGTAAGTAAACTTAGTTTTTTGTCAGGAAACCACACATTTTTGCACTATCATGTTACTGTCATGTCATTAGCAAGGTCAGCATGGTGCGTCCTAGCGACGCCCTTCAAAAATCGAATGGCTCACGGGTTTCTATGGAAACCTAACGAGTGGCCGCTTATTTTAACGTTTCATCGAACTACAACATAACTGTAGGTCACTTACATAATGTTTAAAATATTCTAATACAAATGCAAAGTTTTACTTTTGACCACAAAGACAGGGATAATTAGCTACGCAAAGTGTGTTCTTAAAAACAGACTATGGCGTGTCCACGAAGTACAGCTGACCATAAATTTTACTCTTACCGGCTTGCTATCAGTCTCTTTAAATGCCTTTAGTTAATGGTAAATCAACACATTTATTCTCTGTTGTAATCGGGTAAACTATAGACGCATTACAGTAACGCTTAAGTACGCTAGCTAGCTAAGCTTTTTGGTTATATGCATCGAAACAGCCTTTGTGTTTTACCCAAATGACAGTACCTATTTCATTTACTTCTTTCTTGTCTTGATTTGAGATTACACTGTTCCAGATGACAGCTCTTCATATTTAGGTCGGATCCCACGGTCCGACTTGTGCACGCAAGAGAGCATACTTTCGACTACATTTCATTCAGTCGAACGCGTCTACGCAAATTTCGTTTAACACCACCTCTAATACTACGCCCGCGAATTCAGATGGAAACAAGAATACGATATTACGGAAGATTTTACGTCATTGGTTGCATGAAAGAAAGCGCTCTTGTTCTGTCCTCTGCATATATATTATTCCATTAATTGGTTAACACTCAAATAAACATATGCAAATATATAAATGAATACTCGTATATGCATACTGTATATCTGAAAAGGCTAACGTTATCCTATAGCTATGTCCGCTAAGTTCGCTTTGTATTTTTATGTTGTTAAACTGTTGGTCGATCTGCTGTAAATCCAGTATGCTGTAACCATCAATACTTGTTCCCATATTAGATTTGACAATGGCTTAGAGATTCAGATCGAAAAACTTTACACATTTTATGTTAGCCGTGTTCTAAGAATTGCACGGCATTCATTGAGATTTTGAATTTTCCCTAACGTTTATTCAAGAAATATTTAAAATAATCAATTTATGAATAAGGGAAGCTTTTGATACTTAAAATTTGTAATACTAAGCAATACGAAGATTAACTCAAGATATATCTTGGGGGGTCTT
>JABJVR010000013.1:2997939-3019043 GCA_025773905.1 Chitala chitala
TTCCCTCCTTCCTTCTCCCTCCACCTCCCCCCCACCCACACCATCCCCTCCCGCGCGCGGGGGGGGGGGGGGGGCCCCCCCCAGACGTGTGCATCTGGAAGGGACGTGTTTAACCTGAAGATTTTTTCTTGCAGAATGAAACATCTCTCTAAGTGTATCTGTGTCGTATAGTTGCCGTATTCGGTCGATTTAATGGGGCTGAACAGTCAGAGCATGGTGTGTGGCCCCACATGTTACAGACGGGTGGTTCACTGCAAATTCACTGGCCCACATTCAGCTCCCCTTGATGTCCGGGCCGAGTTTCCCCACCCTTTGTAAGGCGAAGGTGTATTTCAGTCAGCAAGTCGTCAACAGCGGCCACTCATCTCTCTGTCCCAGTGAAAATCAGGACAGGTTACCATTACACTCCGTCTGTGCACTGCTGTATCGAGGTATAACTGTGGGGAGTGTGCTTGTGTCTAATTTTCTATTGTAGGGCACCTGCTAGAACAGAACCGTTTAATTTATGTCATATTTACATATTTAGCGGTTATGATATGGAATTTACGCAAACTCCAAACAAGTCTATGGCTGCTATCCTGGATCCCTATGTGGGAGGAAGAACACGGTCCATGTTTATGTAACCAATGTGAAAGTGTTGTAGTGCGAATCCCCCAGCAGTCAGGACAGTAACGCGATTAGTCCCCCAAACAGGAGACGGGTCCTTCGCTCAGCGGCCAAGTCATCTAGACTGGTAACCCTGGGCAGACTGCAAGGTCACAGGTTTGAGCCCCAATTGTCCCTTTGATATTTATGCCCCTCAAGATGTCTTTCATATCAAATAAAGCATGTTTTTAATTACATTATGGCTTGTATAGTATTTCATATTAAAAGATAATGTGCTAACCATTGGATTTGTCTAATACTGTCCAGTGGCACCTTCCATGTCTTTTTTAACTGAAATTTTAATTTTCTGAGTTACCAATTAATTTTACATTTAGACATTATTACTACAAAATGTATGTTATTCTGACTTTAATGTCAATATCAAGATTAGGTAATTTAATATTTACTTATCATTAAAAAAAATTCACTGAGCAGATTATTTAGAAATTACTAGAACATTACATTGTAAATGTGCATATTTGTGTGTTCTGTTCATTGTCATTTTCTCTGTACTTGAATCAGTCTTTGCCTCCACAACAATATTAGTATAAAAAGACTAAAACCATCCCAGTTGCATAAATGAAGCTAATACTGCCCCTCTGGTCTCCAAATCAATAGATTAGCTTCATTATAACATAAGAAGAAACATAAAAAATACTACAGTTAACATTAGGGAACATGTTCATTATTTTAAGGATAATTTAACTTTACAGTGTTGACGCAGCAGGTTTTGCCTGCTCTGATGGGTGGCACACAATACTCTATCCATCCATCTGTCTATCTATCATCCATCCATTATCTTAACCGCTTATTCCTGGTGAGGGTCACGGGGAAGCCTGGAGCCCATGGGGCACAGGGCAGGGGACACCCAGGGCAGGGCACCAACCCACCACAGGGCACGTACGCGCACGCACACACACACACACACACCAATCAACCTAACCCACATGTCTTTGGACAGTGGGAGGAAACCGGAGCACCCGGAGAAAACCCACCAAGCACAGGGAGAACATGCAAACTCCACACACACAGACCCAAGGTGGGAATTGAACCCCAGTGCTAACCACCATGCCACTGTGCCGCCTGGCACATAATACTGATTTAGGTAATTTACAGCTTCCTGCATGTGATGTGTCCACATGCATGAAGTGCAGGACACAGCACACCGATGTGTGGACGTGAGGTCCTCACTTTAATGTGGAACGCTCCTGTTTTTAACATCGGTCTCAGTCCAGCAGCCTCCTATGTCCCCACGCTGATCGTGAAGCTCCAGTCCCGGCGAGATTAGCTCGCCGGCTCAGCTGTCGATTAACGGGACCGATTAACAGGACAGCAGCGTGCTCCGCAAAATGGTTTGTGCCGCACGTTCTTCTTGCTGTGAGGGATCCCCGACAGGTAAGGCGCATTGGGGCTCCAATCCAATCAAACCCTCAGCGGTTGTTAATGCTTTTGCCCTCGCGTTTGTTTACTCTCTCGCTGCGCCCAGGTGGTGGGATTTCGAGGGCCTCTTGTGAATTCGTGGTATTTGCTCCACCAATATTTGTAATCATTGTATCCTAAGGCACACTTCCAGCATTTTAAATTCCCTTTCTGCTTAATTTTCCATATTTGATTGGATTTTTATTTGTTTGCTTATTTAGCGGCAGGTACTCCTTTTGATCAAATTAGTGTCTGTTTGTCTGATCTGGGTACAACGAGGATAACCTGCATTAGCGCCGAGACCCTTCATGTCGCTCGTGTTTTTGCCGAGCAGCTCCAGAGCTCATGGACCCTGGATGTACTTTGAGTACATTCAGTGTTCCTGCCTTTGCACCGAGTCAGACTTTAATGGTCCAACTGATTATCCTGCTCAGGATTGACCGGATCTTCCAGCGTATCCCAGGCAACAAGACACAAGGTGGGGAACACTCTGCATGGAGCAGCAACCAATCGCAGGGTACACACACGCACACACACACACACACACACACACACACACCTGCTGAGGGCAGTTTGGAGTTCCCAATTCACCTGAACTGCGTGTCTTTGGAGAACCTGCAATAAACCCACATACACACGGACAGAACAAACACACACACAACATGAAGAGCAGGATTCGAACCCCACAACCCTGGTGGTGTGAGGTTAACAGGACTTCCCACTGAATCACAAAGCCTCCAAGCCCAAATTGAGTATTGTTCTCCCCTCTCCACCGTGTATCAGCGATGTTCATCTTGTTCAGTTGCTGTCTGTATACTGTGGACCGACATGTCAAGCAGAGCATACCACATATCTCTGTCTCACACACACACACACACACGCATACAGCTGCGACACGTGTAGACGTACACGTGGCTCCCATGACCAGTTGGACCAACAGCCTTACTATGACATGGGCACAGGGGAGCCGATATTACGGCCGTATGTCTTTAGCCAGGATGTAAATTCATCATACTTCTTGTGCATTTGTATTCGTGAGCTACTGCTGTGTCCTTAAGCCATCTGAAGGGCTCATGTAGAATTTGATGTTTTTCTGCAAACAACACACCCAGCTTGGAGCACACAGAGGGTCCAGGCCCTGCTCCTCCGGAAACTGCTGTCAAATCACTTCACGGTGTATAAGAACCAGGACTGTCCTGTCCAGTTCCCCCAGTGGGATTCAGATGAACCAGAAAAAAACATCTGGGGCAGCAGCAGTAACAAGAAGGGCAGATGCACACTAGAGCCCGCTCCCCCACAAGCGTAGACCAGACCTGATTGCCACACCCTGTACATGTATACACCCCGTCACACACCCTACACGCACACACAGATCTCCTACAACCATGCACGCATCTCTGTTCCACCCGCCACACCAACACGTATCTCTGCTATGTAGCACTGGTGTGTAGCAGGTGTGTGATGCTGGTATGTAGCATTGGTATGTGATGCTGGTATGTAGCGTTGGTATGTGATGCTGGTGTGTAGCAGGTGTGTGATGCTGGTGTGTAGCGTTGGTGTGTGATGCTGGTGTGTAGCGTTGGTATGTGATGCTGGTGTGTAGCAGGTGTGTGATGCTGGTGTGTAGCGTTGGTATGTGCATGCTGGTATGTAGCGTTGGTGTATGATGCTGGTATGTAGCGTTGGTATGTGATGCTGGTGTGTAGCAGGTGTGTGATGCTGGTGTGTAGCGTTGGTGTGTGATGCTGGTGTGTAGCGTTGGTATGTGATGCTGGTGTGAAACGTTGGTGTGTGATGCTGGTGTGTAGCGTTGGTATGTGATGCTGGTGTGTAGCGTTGGTGTGTGATGCTGATGTGTAGCGTTGGTGTGTGATGCTGGTGTGTAGCGTTGGTGTGTGATGCTGGTGTGTGATGGTTATGTAATAAGGCACTGGAGTACAGCCCTGACCACAGTGCTGTAACGATCCTCCCACTAACTCATCCTCCTGCACCTGCATGAAATTTGACCACTTTCACCATGCCTGATCGGGAGGGGCGGCTGAGTTTTTTACAGTTAATTAATGTACTTTTTGTGTAATTTTAGAGGGTGGAGGTAGTGTTTTGCAGGCAACAAAAGGAGGTTTTGTGGCTGTTTGAATGGTCTCACGACAGCTGGGTTACAGACCAGCTTTTTCATCTGACAGGCATGTTGATAGGACCGACAGCCTAAGCATAGCTAACATACTTTCCTAGTTGTAGGTATCCCTTTGAAAAGATAGCAAGGCCTAATTATCATCAACTGGAGTTTTGCCTGTATGAATTAATGAGCCTCTTTATGTTTGATTGATCACAAGGCTACTTGTCATTCCATGCAAAATGTAAATGCAACATTTGCAAAGGCATCATGTTGCATGTAGTTGCACTCTGTGCGCTGCCCAATGTTATCTGAATGTGTGTTTACGTTCAGGGGGTCGGACCAAGCCTCGACACTGGAGCTATGAATATGTTCTCTGCCTTGGCTCTCTCGTATTTCAGCTAAATTGGCCCCGCAGGAGCGATGGAATGTATCGGGTGTCATAAATCACGGCCTGGGCAGAATGCTGCCCGACGGAGCCGTGCAGACCTGTGTAAGGTACAGCATAGATGCTTTAAGGTGAACATTTCAGTCCCAAGCAAGATGCTTACAGAGCGCAGGAAAAAGGGAGATGGGCGTTTACAAAAGCCCTGAGCTGTGCACTTTCTCTAATGACAGAGCAGTGAGGAAGAGTCATTTACCCTCTCATATGACACCTTTCCAAAGCCCCCTCTGCATTCTTTCCTCACAAATCACTTAAATCGCTCAGGGAATATACTGACCTGTCAGGCATTAATCCCCTCCTTTATTTTCACATACCTCCTGAGTGTGCATGAGGCTCGGGTCGTAGCTTCTCTCTCTCTCTCTCTCTCTCTCTCTCTCTCTCTCTCTCTCTCTCTCTCTCTCTCTCACTCACTCAATTTCTCCTGCTCAACGCCCCGCGTCCATGAGCGGTCTGCATGAGTGCTAGGCAGGCCCCACTGGCTTTGCAAGCGGTCTCAGGTCTGGCGATAGAAAAGACGGGTTACAAATCACAGAGAGCCACCTCTATTATCTACATGGTATGTAAGTGGGGTGGAACTAGGAGAGAAACTGAACCAGCTTTTAGCAAGTAGGAGAAAGTCCACACCGAGTGGCAGCTCTCTCCTTCTTGCTCTTCTGCAAACACACATAACTGAACTCTGTGGAAAATAGGCCAATGTGTTTCTACAGGTCTTTATTTGGGCTGAATGAGAAGCAGCTTTTCAGAAGCTGTTACCAGGGTGTCCAGATGAGCTCCACTTGTTGTGGGCGCTCAGCGGATTTGTGAAAGTTTGCGCAATAAACAAACCACAGTGCAGCAATTTCCCTCCAAAAAGTCAAAAAATCCCACAAGCAAGCGGCTTCCTGAGAGCATTACAGAACAATTCATACATTCAGCTGCAGCACACACATATTGAGTCCATAAAATGCACTTCCCACAGTACATTTTTCATACAGGAAAAATTCCCCTTGTGCTGTAACTCAGAGCCGGGCGCATAGCAACTCCACGTGCGAGAGGTCTTACAAAACCAGTCAGCCAGTCGAAACTAATGTACAGCAATGAAACTTCAGCGGCACACTGTCAAAGGGCTCTTCACGGTACATTTTTTGGGGAGAATTAAAACACCAACAAAAAAATATATAAAAATCACATTTGCTCTGGGAAAACAATATGTCTTAAAGTATGGAATTCACAAAGTACATTTGTGAAATATAAGTAAAGGTTTGTTGATCATAGCTAAGTGTGACTAACCACAGTCACGCAGTCTGTTGAAGGCTTGCAGCGGCCTGAGGGACTCCAGTTGCTGAAATATGGCCGGCCTGTGGTCTTGACTTGTGTGTCAGACAGAAACATGCACTGAGTGTTACCTGTACACAGAGCTGGGGGAGGAAAACACCTGAGACAAACACGAACGTCACTCAATTTTTTTCCTTTAAAAGCATTGCGGGGTGAATTGCAGTCTATTTAACTTCATCAAATCAGTGACAGCAGTCCCTGATAAAAAAAAAAAAAAACGGTTGGAAAATATGTAGGACATAAGAGCAGCCAAAACCCTCCAGACTCCGTAGCGCTATTGAAGCCAGATGTTTACTTAACTGGCCAATTTTGATAAATGGTGTAATGATAACCATTATACATGGGGTAATTTTATATCAGGATAGGCTCACATTGTTTCTGTTTTACAGCCAAATTAACTCCTTCATGCCCAGGGCCATGGCCTTGTTCCCTCTTAATGCATGTGCCACATTTTTAAAATCAACTTTCAGAATGGCACATCCCTTTGTCAGCAACAACTTATATGTAATGAACTTATTCTTCTGACTTAAAGATGGATTATGAATTGGATTTCTGACATTGGGGCCAGGTGCGGGCGTCTGATTGGCTGAGGGGCGGGCATCTGATTGGCTGAGGGGCAGGTGTCTGATTGGCTGAGGTGTTGGCGTCTGATTGGCTGAGGCTTATCGACAGGACACAAGCATGGTGCCCGCTGGAGACACTCATGGGACAACAAGATGATGTAGATGGTAATGCTTTGGGTTTTGTCCACCATCGTCCGTGTTTGTCTGCACTTACTTATACAGATAAAGTGTTGAGGTGGGTCTTGTCTAAGGTCACTTGTGTTGTTCTGCCCAGTTGTCCTCTCTGAATGTAACTGTTGTTACCTTTCAAATAGGAGCAAATGATTTGTGTCAAAACTACTCACTTTCTACAGCAAAGTGCTGGAGTTCTCTTTCTTAAACTTTCAACTGATGACACATAAAAGGTTTTTTTCTTTTTTTTTTTCAAGACCTTGAAAATCAGACCTAAGGACAGAGTTTTGTCAATACCTCGACATTTCACACATTGAACAGCGCATGGTCTCAAAGATGGGGCTTCATTATGTCATACATGAAAAATTCACACACGGACGTAGACAGGTGAGGCATTATTCAGACTACAGGGCTGTTGCACACGTAGCAGGATACTTTAGTATCGCAATGTCGGCTTGGCCAAAGTACCTTTTCTAATGGGTGTAACAGGGGCTTCCAGCGAGATGTGATCCACTGACTTCAGGTTAAAAGTCCTGGTGTATGAAACCCGAATGCTCCTGTCCAGAGTTTCAGAATAAGACCCACGTTAGGCAGGTTCTGGGCACAGGGCTGGCAGCTGTATTTCACTACCATACCAGGTGTATTAATAACACAAGGGAGCAAAATGAGACTTGTTGACAGAGCTTTGTAAGGCAATATGTGATCGTTCACAATTCTGCCATACAGATTTCAGAAACATTATCCATTTTTCCCATCACATCAGGTACGCACACAAATGATGAAAGGAATGGGCCCACATATCACTGTACAAGAGCATATATTTACTCCGAGATATCAGGATGTTTAACAAAAATTACATTGAAAATACAGGATAACATTACAATGAAATTTCAAGAAGGTTCGGCGATCCTTGTCATTTTTTTGTTCGAGAACATTTTTTCCTCTTGGCTTTGGAATACAGTTTCCTCCAACCTATCTGTTCTGTTCCTTCCCTCACAAAGGTTTATTCTGGAATTTTATTTCCTACTCAGATTATAGTTTCACATTATAAACTTTATGGAATCCGTCAAAACACAGTAGCAGCCAAAATGATATTACGGTATCATTGTATGGCTTATGGGGAATGTATCACAGCAGTTGAAGAGGACTGCAGTTTGCTAGTGAACTACTCAACACCTAATGGCCTTAATAAGACATCGACTCAGCCTATAGGCATGACGCACAGTTCACAGAATCACGCTTTCCTACATTACAGAAACGTATATTACCCACCAGTTTTTATATTGCTGTAAGAGTTGTATTATAAAAAGAGTTGTGATAATCAAAATGGAATTACCATCGAACAGGTAAAATCCTGTACATGCAGAGATCATTCAGACATGTATAATTAGTAATACTACAAAAATTTAATTATGAAATGTCGTTTTCATTTGTTCCAGCTGGGCAGAGATTTGTGCTGTATGTGTAATGTACTGTTAGAGTCTGCATTAGGGAAGAAAACATTAAAGTAATTTGTGCAGAATCAGCAATCCTGACTTGTCAGATTTTAGTTTTAATGCAAAACAATGATTTATGAATGTGGCGTGAAAAACTGAAGGCGTATCTGGAAGGCATGATTTACTCCACACCATGATGTTCAAAGTCACCGTGGTGGTCACTCACTATTAGCCTAACCTGTTTCCGTCTCTCTCCGAACAGCACTGAAGTATTTAGTGTTCTCTGCCATGCCGGACAGACCAGACCCTCAACAGTATGACACCAAGGTGAACATCAGATGGCAAAGGATGAAGGAGACAAGATGTTTTGTAGCATAGCTCATTTTATTGTTTAAACAGTTTTGCATAGGAAATATATCCACTTCCAGTAATTGACTGCATGAAGAGCAGCTGCTAGCAGTAATAGGCTGGATATAACAGTAACAATCACGACGAGTCAAGCTTTATTTACACTGATTTTAATCTTGTGGCAATTTTAGCCCCTGCACCAAATGCAACCAGCTTGAAGGCAGAGCCTGTCGTTTAGCCAAGAAAATCTTAAAAAATTCTAACAAAAATGAAAACTGGAAAAAAAAAAAACACTGGGTCCCTTTTCCTACAGCTATTCGAAGGACATCCGTGTTTCCTTATCTGGAAAAATATAGGACATAAGGGTTATGAAGTCCACTAAAAATTACATTCAGGTACCTACAAACAGCTGTGCACATAGCTGCAGTATTACTACAAATACTATGAGTCTTTTTTTAACTATTTTTTAATGTATTTTTTTGTTGGTGTTGTTGTATTATTTTTATTATTTTTATTTTTTTTACCAGTTTTACTGTATTTGCAGAAGGTGTAAAAGTGCCACAAGACCCAGAATGGATCAACCCTGCTGTTTAGCTAGCAAGCATTTTTTAATGTAACTGACAACTTGTCACCTACAGTTGTACTAAATGTAGCACTGACGATCTAAAGAAACACACTGCCCAACTACTTTTAAATCCTCATAGACAACTCAAGAAACGGGGCCCCTCCCCTTCCCTGCAGACTGGAGAATTAAGGAAAGGAAGGAGCACTAAGGTGGGTGCCTCTGGGAGAGGGTGGGGGGCAGAGAGGAAATCAGGGGGTGCAGGCAGGAGGGGCCCCTCACATTCTGTTTGTTTTCTCACAAAATATCTATCAAGAGTTTTATTTACAACTGAACTCCACTGAGACTGTGAGCTTGAACAGGCACTGCTTAAATCAATTTCAGATTTTTATTTTTCTTTTTCACTTTTTTTTTTGGTAAACATTACATATGCTGGTTTTTTCGTGACACGCTTGTTTACACACACACCTGATGTTAGATCACGCCATGGTCAATGCCTTCCATAGGAGAAAATAATAGTAATAATCCAGGACTAATACAGCACTGCTTCCGAGTCCCTCTGTAGCAAGCCAGCGTGCATCGCTGTAGCCCTGTAGCACAGTCGCTCAAGACATTCGACAAAAAGTGAGGAATCTCACACAGATTGCATTAGTGCCATTGGTCCTGCGTACATACGGAAGTGTCCAGGGATGTTTAATGTTACGTCCAGAACACGAGAACATGGGAACACCGTACTGGGCGTGGCTTTGTCAGGGCTGCAAGCTTAACAGCACAGTGTCACTGACGTCATGCAAACACGCAGCGCTGCGAAAATGATTTCCAACACACACGTAATGAACCACATCGGATAAAGTGATCAGCCCTTCAAGGAAACAGAGAGCTGCAACACAAAGACATAACAGATTCAGCACACGCCATCATTCCTCTTGTAATATTGTGTGCTGTGGCAAAAGCAGAGTACTCTGGGATGTAGAAGGTCATGGAAGGGCAAAGGGAGAGATCAAGAGGACGCTCAGGTCATATTCGTGTCTTATTCCACTTAAAGATCACAATAACTCTGTCTGCGGCCCCACTATCAAAAACCTCCAACATTTAAGTCAAGTTAATGAACACTAAATACAAAAAAACCTTCATCAAATATTCATGTTCGCAATTTACAGCTCTGTAAAGGATAATTTACCTCTACTTTTTAAGCACAGGAATATGAAAATGGACAGTATTTTTAGAATCATAAATTAATGAAAACTGGAGAGTTGTAACTCAAGTCCAGTTCACAATTTTTTTTTGTTTTACTGTAAAATGGAAATCACACAAATTCCTTAGCATGTCAACATGTCTACCTTTACAAAACAGGGCATGAAAAAGGCTAAAAAAAATCTATACAGTGTAAAATCGGCTGTCTACAAGGCAGGCATTTGAACAGAAAGACTGCTGCAGTGCTGGAGTCACACAGGACACGTGTAGAGCTGCCCTGAGCACCCCACACCGCCTGTCCCCATGACAACGCTCCTGTGTACACCTCTCCATCACTGCATTGGCTTCCTTTATAAAACATTTAAAAATACTATTTAAAGAAAGAGCCCAGCACATTGTCGTCGAGACAGGGGAAACACACTTCAGTGGCGTTGCTGATGGTGAAAAGGCTGCAAAGCACTGGTTCTTACACAAGAAAAGGGCTGAACAGTGCACATAGAACGGGGTGGCTTCACTACTTCTAGCTTTTTTTAATTATAGTTTTTAAATTATTTTTAAAATCAGAGTGAGCATCTAGGTGAAGCAGGAGATGAAGGCTGACTTGAGTAACGCGCGTGGGGGGGTGGGGGTTGGGACATGTAGAGGTGTGTGGTGGGACCGCGGTGACCTGTTCAGTCCTCACGCACACAAATGCCCTCTCAGACCTTCTGAAGGTTGGAGGTGGGAAAAAGTGCAAATGGTATCGTGGGGAGTGGGGGGGGTCACGTCAGGCTGTAACGCCTCACGGCAGCGTCCTCGATGTAATGCCCCATCACACTAACGCGCCTGAGAGCCCTACATTGCACACATCAGCATCAGGTCATCTCTGTTACGGACAGCAGCGGGAGAAACGATTGCCAATGCACTGTGAGGTTGCCTGTCCTCACCAGATCTCACCTCCTCACCTGACCTCACCTTCTCACCTGACCTCACCTCCTCTGGGCAGTCAGCTCCACCCATTCTCCTCAACTCCTTAGCTTATCTCAATACATCAATGCCTTGAAGTCATAACTCCACAAGGAGAGCTTTTTTCCCCTGGAAAACACAGTTAGACAACATATAGTGCATACTTTGTGGGCAGTATTAATAAAATTAGAAAAAAGTGACATCTCAATTGATCAATTTCAGGCAGGTTTTGTAAGGTTTAACACAATTTGTGGGTATGTGATTGTAGCACGTTACTTTAAGTCACTTAGTTTTTTAGTTTAAGGCCTCGGCTTGGGAACTGAATTGCATACTACAGCTGTGTGTGTTAATACAGCGCTGTCAATGAACGTTAATTTCCGTTAACTTTTCAAACGCAGCAGCAAGGAAAGTGACCGTGGATTTGAGCTCGGCACACAAGACTAAGCGTGGCCGGTCTACACACACCTTTCTGAAGGCTGGGGGGGGGCAGACAGTTGTGGGCGTGGTCATAAGAGTGTCTCACTCTGGCCCCCCCTGTTTTACCATGCCTTCATTCTCCACTGTTTCTCTTTTTAATTTGATTGTCCCACTCAAGTCACGCCTCCTCTCCACTGAACGTGAGCTTCTTCCAGGAATCGCGCTTGCACCCCAGGCGGGAAGTGTTAAGAGAGACCAGTTTGTCACAGTAGACAGAGCAGTGACTTTGCAGCCATACCAGACCAAGGGTGCATTCCTCACAGATACACTGTGAAGTTTAAACAAATACCCCCCTTCCCCCATCACATAGGAAAAAACAAATATATCAAACACGCCTCGCCATCTCTCGCTACACTACAAAAACGACCTTGTCACACACTGCATAGACAGCAGCTCCCACTTTGGTCAATAAAAAAAGGAAAAACAACAACAACAACAACAACAACAACAACAAAATAAATGCATACAATATTTCCTATCTCAACGCTAGCTAATAGTCAACAGAGCTACAAGCACTACCCACATAGGCAAATCTCGGTATTGCATAATTCTTATAAATCTGAATCCCCCCTCAAAATAATAACTGGAAGATGAAAAAATAAAAATAAAACAACAACAACAGCAACAAAATAAGGGTTATTCAAAAACCCACCAAAAATACTGAAAAATAATGCTCATCGATTATAAACATTAAAACGGCAACTATACACAGCCATGCTATGCTTTATAAATGTGAGAAAAAGTAGTAAAATGTAGTAAAAATCAATGATGTCACAATTTCATCCAGAGTACAAAATATTTTTCTATCATAAAAATGTTAATTTTTAAATGGTGATAAATGCAGCAAAAAACAACTGTAGTGATGTCTCTTCTATATTCAAAGGCAAAAGGCACGTGATGTGGACTCCATATCCTCGTGCAAATGAAGAGCACTGGATAGAGCAGTGAGATCTGCACTGCGTCTGCACTGGAGAGAGCAGTGGGATCTGCACTACGTCTGCACTGGAGAGAGCTGTGAGATCTGCACTGCGTCTGCACTGGAGAGAGCTGTGAGATCTACACCGCATCTGCACTGGAGAGAGCAGTGGGATCCGCACTACGTCTGCACTGGAGAGCGCAGTGAGATCCGCACTGCGTCTGCACTGGAGAGAGCAGTGAGATCTACACCGCGTCTGCACTGGAGAGAGCACTGAGATCCGCACAGCGTCTGCACTGGAGAGAGCAGTGAGATCCGCATTGCATCTGCACAGGAGAGAGCAGTGGGATTTGCACTACGTCTGCACTGGAGAGAGCAGTGAGATCTGCACTGCGTCTGCACTGGAGAGAGCAGTGAAGTCCACGCTGCATCTGCACTGGAGAGAGCAGTGAGATCCGCACTGCATCTGCATTGGAGAGAGCAGCGAGGTCTGCACTGAGTCTGCACTGGAGAGAGCAGCGAGGTCCGCACTGCGTCTGCACTGGAGAGAGCAGTGAGATCCGCACTGCATCTGCACTGGAGAGAACAGTGGGATCTGCACTGCGTCTGCACTGGAGAGAGCAGTGAGATCTGTGCTGCGTCTGCACTGGAGAAAGCAGTGTAGATCTGCACTGTGTCTGCGCTTGAGAGAGTATAGATTTCTATGCTGTGTCTGAACTGGAGACAGCAGTGAGATCTGCACTATTTCTGCACTGGACAGGCAGGAGCAAAGTGGGCTACAGTCTAAGCTCTCCACCGCAGCCTCCTGTAAGGGGTCACCGGGATGCGTTAAAGGACGCATTCACAGACACTGTGCACCAACTCGGCACTCTGGAGATCACTGTAGTGTTGCACTAAGTGCATGTTTCAGAAGACTATCCGTTACTTCCATCTTCCTGCATTCCTATGACAACATTGTGTAAACAACAGCTTTTTAAGCTTACGGCCAAACGAGCTCATGTCTTTCTGTAGGCTACGTAGCCATAAGCCATTTATACACTATGTGTGTTTCCTGTGTTTGTTCACTTTGTGTTTCCTTAATAAATAAGTGCTCCCCACCCTGGGCTGGGAGACCTCGTTAGATTTTAAGTGCTGTTTGGGTCGTGCTCAGTGATGTTTCCCCTCACGCTCCCCACCAACCTCTGTCTGTGTTCCGTCTTCAATGTTCTCCCCTAATTTATAACTGAGGATGCAACTTAAAATTTTGTGTTTTCTCAAAAACATTTAGCCTCCCTCGATTTAGAGTCTTAGGGTTGACAGACTGCGATAGCTTCCCTTCAATAAACAAATTGCACTTGCCTCTTAAGAATTTTTTTTCTAAATCCTTTTTTAAAAGGAAATATCAAGATTAATTATGTTTCAAAGGGGGAAATTGGCCTAACCTAATAACACAGGTGTTTGCGTGTTAGCGTACATGCTAACCTTTACCTTATTTGCATTGGATCAACAGGACAACAGAACATACAAAAAGAAAACACTGATCTGCAGCAGTTGAAAAAAATATGTGTGATTGTGTTGTTTTTTTTTTTTTATGGAGATGCAATGATTGGTTCAGCTTATGAGCCCCCACTGAAGGAGCCAGTCATCCCTGGAAAAGAAGCTCGCATTCTGCAATCTGCCAGCCAGTCTCTGTGTGTCCACGGCTATTCGACCTGCTTGTAAACCAGGACCAGAACTCTCAAAAGAACTGGAGAAAGACAAACTAGAAACTAGCATTTAAATGCAAACATTAAGGCATCTAACGCAGTATCAGATACGTCACAGTATTTAACTGGGGAAGGGAGGGGGGGGGTCTTCACACAAAGACTGTCTGGCTTGAGCAACATTACATGACGAGAGAGGCCCGCGCGTCTCTCTACTCTTCTTGGCCAGAGTCTCCTGAGGAGACCGTGAAGATTGTTTAAGTGCTGCATGCTGGTTTGTCCTCAGTTCGGCCGCTTCCCGTCCCTCTCTTCCACGAGGCCACCCTCAGTTAGTCGTCTCTGCCTGAAGGAACGGTTCACCAATGATGTTTATGCTGTAGTTCTGGACATTTGTTGGCAGAATCGGAGTCCCGTTCGACACTTGGAATGGAACTAAGCTCGCCCAGGTACCAGGACTGCTAAAACACAACAGAAATAAGCATGAGAAGATGAGTCAGCAGCAAGCCTTCAAAACAAACATTCAGCAAACGCTTCAGTCACATTAAACTCATGTTCAGTCCTAGACAAAATCATCTGCTGATTATTCTCAGAGAATGTACCATAAATCCTTCTGTAGTAACCAGTTATCCATTCTCTGGTTACTTATATACAGTATATTACAGTGGCGAAAGCCATACCCTAACTAACGTAACTAAGGTAACGACCTTGTGTTAACATCCCACTAGCAATCATTCAAATAAATGTCCACTCCTATATAAAAAATACTAAAATGTTTTACATCTGTTACCATGAAATTACTGAATCCATTGGTCCCACAGCATTTACCTGGTTCCATGTTTTACTGACATGGGCGTAGCTGTTAGCTAGTTAGTGTTGTCGGCAGTAGCTGTCGTTGGAGTACCCAAGTTTACTAGAGGTCAGAGTTTAATTCCATTGTCTAATGGATATTTTATGGTGCATAACCGACTGAGATATTTTCCCATAACAATGGCTTCTCATGTCTGTCTGCGTCAAGTCGTTTCTGCCAAGTGTCAATTATCTATCATAAAACAGTCTCCTGGAATTTACAGCATTTTATTAAATCATTCTATAATACACCTTACAAACAACTGATTGACCAGGTATTTGTATCACTATATTAACTTTTTAAACAACATAGATGTATGTTTACTGATAACCTGATACACAGTTTTAAAAATATAATGTTGAGATATCCAGATTCATTAAATACATATGAAAGCAATGTCACTCCCCATTTGTGCACAAGATCGCCAAACCTTGTACTAATAGGTAGAAGGGATAAAGATTCAGAGTTCATCTTTTATGTGTGTAACACATTTTATGGGTCTACAAGTCTTACAAATGACCACGTGTGATTGCTAGATTTTTTTCACATGTTGAAAGCCTTGAATTCTCCTACATTTCACACACATCTCCACAACTGGCTGCAGAACACAATATTGTGTATAAGAAAAGAAACCAGCTGTACTTAAACTAAAGCAGAGATCAAAACCTCTACGCCACCGAGCTGCAGAGTAAATGCCTTCAGTGCACACAGATGAGCAGGGAATATTTACTGGCTCTGAGACTCCACCACCAGCCCATCTGTCAGCACACATCTGGTTTATGGAGAGGATGGAGGGGAGGAGCTCAGGCCCGTCTGCAGACTTCAACACCACAGGAGACATCTCTGCTGAACCAGACATCACTTAGGACTCGGTTACCCACAAACCACTGCGCGGGTGCGCATGGTCAGGCCTACGCACCGCAGCAGCACTCCACTGAGAGTCTGTGAGCCTGCAGCCACAAACACGTACATCTCTGCTTGAACATGGACCCCACTCGCTTTCTCCATTTGTACTGTTGTACTGTCAACCTAGGCACCCTTTTGTGTTGGATGCTTGTATATTCCGGACTGGTAAGAATATTTTTAAAACAATCTAGAACAAGCTGATTCTATTAAGTGAACAAAACTACAAAACCTTTGTAAAAAAAAAAAAAAAAACATATATAAATAAACCAAGTTTAAATAAACCAGTTTATGCAAGGAATACAAATATCCTTACCACAAATAATGGTCCTCCAACAATACAGTGTAATGCGTTTTGAACAGGAAAAAACGGTGATTATCTCTGTTATTATTATTACTGTTGAGCAAATACTTTTGTCCAAAGGGCCACACTCAGCTCAGCCCTGCCAGTATAAAGCCCATCTTCACGGTGACACGGCTCTCTGTCTACTTGCAGTTTCTCTGGCTGTATGCCACTTAACACTGTCTCCCTGCACCAACGTCTTCTTCAGCAATGATGAAACACTAAACATCTTATCTCAGTGTGCTGGCACTGTAAGCAGTGCACACCATATTCACTGTTTTTCACCTCACAGGTTCCACAGATTAAATAAGACCTTAAAATCAAGGTCTGAACAGTTACCTGTCTCTGAGACCAAAGCTCAAAGCTACACATGGGAGGACCTCTCTACTGAACAGTATGAGAATGCACATGAGATGTTTCCAGGATGGAACTGGAGGTGGTGAAAGGTGACACAATTCTGTTCCTTCACACATGTAGTAATACTGTGTGTTTTTATACAGTTTGGCTGAAGTGTTTAAAATCCCTGCGCAGCTCCGAGTGGCTCTCGCAGTCACCCCCTCGTTCCATGTTCCTCCCTGTCAGACTACTGACCGGGCCGACATGTTTTCAGTCACAGCCCGGGGGGGCCGTGGGGCGTTAGACAAAGGGTCCCTGTGTGAGATGACACGCCGTCTTACTCTCTGAATGATGTGAGACAAGCCTTTGCTCAGACTCTACTCTGTGCTAGTTACGTACCATTTTAATCAATAATAGAGAGTGGTGGGGGTGGGGGGGCACCCTGTGATCCTATCTTTATTCATGGGATGCTAATGGAAAAAACAAACAACTCTGTGATTGTTAATTGGTGGACGTGGCATATACTGAAATGCATTGTGCAGGCAACCAAAGTGCTGTCCTTAAGTAGCCAAAATAGGGGGGGGCCTCTTACTGGTACATACATGTGCTGAAGAAACACCCCCTCCCTGATCTTAAATACCCGTTTGGCCCAGTCGCTTTTTCAGTTGCGTTGTTGACAGTCACTTTTCTCCAACATTGGCTTCACGTAAACATGCTGTTATTGTGTCACATGAGAGAGGAAACGCTAAGCGAAGGCCATCGTAAAACTGAACACAGTGGCTTATACCGACTTACTTCTGCGCTGGCGCAAAGCTTCCACATCTCAAAAGTTCTTTTTGGGGAGTTAAAGCTGAAATCATGAGATCAGAGACGGTCCTGGGCATAGGCCGTATAGGCAAACGCTTGGGGGGGCCATCTATCTATGCCACTGGCGCCCCAAATGAGGGAAGAAGAAAAATGTAAGGGGCACCAGCTAAAATTTTGCCTTGGACACCATATTGGTCAGGACCGGCTCTGCAAGAGATAATAAACAAGGACAAGACGACATGATATTGTGGTTTTAATTTTCTAGAAAAATCCAATATCAACACAGTGACAAGGGGGAGCTACTTGTGGCTTGTGTGCAGCTGGTACTGTAAGATGGCTGTATTTTATTCAATCACTTTGCATCAGTCACTGAATGATGCAGAGAAAACCCTCAACAGAAGCAGGAAACAGTGATGAGATCAGTGCTGTACTGCCAGAAGGAGAGACAGAGAAAGCTGTTACCTTATTCAGCCCAGTGTAGTTACAAAAGGCATAAAAACAAACTGTGTGGCCGGGCTGCCTCTGCCCCCACCCTGAAATCTCCTCTACCTCTTCTACACATACATGCATCTTATTTCAAACACACACACACACACACACACACACACACACACACACACACGCTTCGTCTCCCGCTCTTTCTTCAGCTCTCTCTCTCTCCTCTGCCTGCCAGAAATCATGTGACAGGAAATGGAAGATTAGGTTTTTCCTACCTTGCTAAACAAAGGCCTTACAGAGCAGTATGGCGGTGCAGCAGCTACGGAGACAGGAGCGCACAGGCCTGCTCTCACAGACCGAGATGGCTCTGTGGGGTGTTAAGTGGCCTGCTCTGAGGACCGTCCCTTCTCTGTTACCCTACACACTCCACTCCTCTTTAGAGGTTAACTTAAAAATGGCCCACATAGGTTTGAGCAAAAGGGACTTTATTGATTGCTTGGGGTCCATTGTCCCCCTTCAGCTAAGTCCCTAAAGTTCAAGTTCAGTCTGGCATTACCTCATGTCTCGTTGCCCCTGGATACGAGACGGCTTTAGACGTGGCTACGACAACAGAGAAAACAAACAACTTTCCTCATGCTTGGCCTCCCTTATCAATTCAGACCCAAACAGGCCCCTTCCCCTCCACCCAACACCCTTCTGTCCTTCTCCTACAGCCCAAAACTTTCAATAGCATCCACCCACAGAGACCCGTCACTAGCATGCCACTGGTACTGTATGTAGCACAGGTAATTTGGGGATTAAATTCCAAATTAAATTATCTAATGGCACCATAATGGATTGCTAACCCCTTTCCTGCACAGTGTCAGCATGCAAGTCTGGTTGCAATTCAATTTGGGTTCACTGCAGAGCGGACAAGACCTTCATCAAGTTAAGCGCTGGCCGAATGGCTGAGAACACAACTTAAACACACAGGACCCCTGCATCCACATTTAACCGCTGTCCAAGCATCAGTGTGGCAACGTTTAAAAACAGCTCCCACATCTGGAGAGGACAACTGCAGGTCAGTCAGGACCGACAGAACTGACCATCTGACCCAAAACGTTAGACTGCACATACAGGCCATGCAATAGCATGTTATTTAGTAATGAAATGCATGCATTTTTCATTTTGCAATAGAATAGAATGTTTACATCTCACTAATATCTTACTGAACGCCCATCACTGAGTAAATACTAATAAAATGCTACATGGTATGGAAGATCAGTAAAATTACAAATTGCCCAGCAATGATTTTTTATTCAGGAGAATCTACTAACACTAGTTGTAAAATGAAAGACAGAGTGATGGGGTTTGCAGTTGTGCTTAGGACTCAGTTTACACTAAAACAGTATTAGGTGTGAGCAGAGCTGGGTGAAAACAGCACGCTTTCCTCTCACCTCCTGGGCTCTGCCAGGAGGCACAAAAGGGCTCTTGCTTTTAGGCTGCACGTCAAAAAAAAAAAAAAAGGCTGCTGGACTGCCAAGAGAGGACCCCCCCACACACACACCCCCGCCCCCAGGAACCCAACCAGCCTGGCAGCTGTGCCCCCCAGACCTCCACCCACACAAGCGAACGGCAGGAAATGCTGAGCCAGGAATTCTGCCTGTGTTAGCCTCCTAGATGCCTTTCTCCCTCTCCTGTGTCTCCTCTCTGAGGGTAGGAGCAGGGTCTCCTACCACTGCAGAGGACACCGGTCTAAAGTCACAGCAAAACCAACGCGCTGGACAGCTCACTACACACTGCACCCATCGTGAAGATTATTGTTGCAAAAATGGTTTCAGTCAAGCAAAAATGAGTCTAATTTCATGCATATTAGGCTGAAAGCAAACTGCATTAAAAAAAATCAATAACCTCATCAGCTTCGTCATTTCCAATTTAAAGAACAAGATTGGACAAGTTATGCAGCCAATTAATTTATCTGCAGATTTCTCAATCCAATTGCAGCAATCTTTTAAAAATCTTTTATCAAAATGCTTTTCTTTCTCTTTAGCAATGAAACACTGTGAAGAATGGCAGAGAAAAGGTGTTCTTGTTCTGTTGTTTTACACCTGAAACGACCGGCCCAGCACACACTCACACTGCATGCTAATGTCACCAGTGCAGCAACATTCCAAGTGTATCTGTTTTGAAATGCCTGTTAAAACAGGTGCCAGTAATTATTCTTAATTGAGAAGCTTTTTATTAATTACTCTGGACTGGTATTGCACAGGTTCAGTGATTCTGACCTGCTGATGGTGTCTAAACACACCACCTCCAAATGTACATCCATAACATTTATACCCCTGTTTTCAGTGCATCATCGTGAGGAAATATGCTACGGAAATCAGATTTCACTCCAGGGAAGTCGAGCCGATCTTCCCTGCCATCCTAAGTATACCGGGTATGTAGATTTTACGAGCCCTTACCACCATTCTGGACTGTCTCCTGTTGCCAGTCCAAAAACAAACAAACCAAAAAAGAAAACAAGATCAGAAATGTAGAGTGTCACGTTACTGTTTGTCGGGGTTCGACTCGCTGGCTGTGGAAACCCTCACATAGATGGTTTTTGTGAGCTAACGATACCTTTCCTCACATGAGTATGTCTGAGCTCCCCATCCCAAGCCTTCCTTTCAGTTTACATTCATCTCAAGTTAAACATAACAACTGGGCCAGAAGAGCGACGTCTGGACCAGCAAGGCGAGTTAACTGTTGGCGAGCCGCGGCTTGTTTAATACAGGACAGGTCAGAGTGCCACTCAGCCGATGACAGTGACAGGAGAAGAACGGCTGTGTGTCCACTGGCAACAGCCCAAGGATACTGAGGGCGGGCTGGCACACCGACGGCAGCTCGGGGACACTGACGGCAGTCTGGCGACACTGATGGCAGCCTAGGGACACTGACAGAGGCAGAGGACACTGACTGAGGCCTAGGGATACCAATGAAGGCCTTGGGACACTGACTGAGGCCAGGGGACACAGATGAAGGCCTTAGGACACTGACAAAGCCCAGGGACACCGCCACTTGAAGCCGACGTTTCTCCCACTGACAAGCTCAGAAAAGAACAAAAACAAAGCAAAAGCAAAAAAGGCACAGAAGCAGAGCTCCTGCCGGGGGGGGGGGCGGGCCGCCCCCCGCGGGGGGGGGGGGGGGGGGGGCGGGGCGCGGGCCGCGGGGGGGGGGGG
>JABJVR010000013.1:3019255-3036906 GCA_025773905.1 Chitala chitala
AAAACCAAAGCACCCCAAAACAAGCCCAACAACAATATATCCACCCCTACCCCCACCCCTCCACAGAAGCAGAGCTCCTCCCTGGCCCCCACCCCTCCACAGAAGCAGAGCTGCTTACAGCCCCACACCCCTCCACAGAAGCAGAGCTGCTTACAGTCCCCACCCCATATTATTCCAGATTAATACACACATTACACAAGATAAATATTTATTAATATGGAGCTATAATGAATGTGTGTTTCCTAAACAGCCTTTCACCATGGTCACTGTGTACTGACCAAGGGATTTGTACCCTCTCTCACAGTATTACCCGTCAGATAAACATACCTCACTCTTTCGTGCACAAAAGCTACACCCTAAATGTCTGGCCCTATGGTTTCAAAACGTTTATCTCCACCAGTGATGCAATACACAAGGAATCTCCTTCTCGGTTTAAGTTTTTAGAACACAATAATCCTTCCTTTTTTGATAACATATAACTTACAAAGAACAGTGTGCCAGATTTGTATTCATGTACATTTATGTGAGTTTAACAGCTACTTTTTAGAGTGACTACAAACAGATGTGAAAAACACAGCTGGGCTAAATACGAAACACTGTTCTTTCTGTTAAATACAGAGTTTTTCTTTCTAAAATATGCAGTTACTTGTAGCATAATATTGTACCTTTAAAATTAATTCACATGAACCAATGAACTTAAAATGTACGGGTATTTTCAACTATAACAATTAACAAAATGGTCTGGCAGGCAATAAAGTTAATAACACATCCTCATTGGCTATTGTGCAGAATAACTGTAAGATAATCAAGGCGTGTGGTTGTGACATGTTGTGTGCACATCTGACATATAACTGGCAGGGTCATGTGATCGTTTGTGTGTTCACTGATTCGCTCGCTGAAGCCAACCCGAAGGACACACAGAGTGATGCGGAGAGACTGTGAAATAATGAAAATATTACCTTTGCCAAGTAATTCCCAAAGTGTCCTCAGTGGCACTGGGGTAACAATGCCTGCCGTTCTGATTCACCGTCCAGTCACAAATCCTCAGCTGTCAATCGAAACCTAGCAGTCAGATACGGGTCCAGTACAACTGCACTCTGATTTCTGTTCATAAAAGCAATGCATGCAAACCTATGATAATGTTCATTAAGGCCTCTGTTAACACTGCTATGTTTTCATGATCACATACATCACCAGCATTCAGATAACATTAGGTTTCCGCTGTTAACAAAAGAAAAAGAAAGGAAAAATAGATTATATGCAGCATGCAATCACATTAGTACTGTAATCATGACTGACCTGGAAACAAAAAGAAATGTTAGTATACAGAGAAGACATGCTTGTCGTACACGTGTGGCACCCGACGGTGCGTGTGTAACTGCGCATGCACCTACACCGGGGCATGCTCTGACTGTCCCTCAGCCCTGCACGCCTGTCCTCCAGTCACCGAGGTACACTGCGCATCTACACACACACACACACACACACACAGTGTCACTATTCCTGTCCCTTCGCACCATTCCTCTTCTCTCTCCCTCTCTCTCACGCTCAACTTTTTTCCTTCTCTCTCTCTCTCTTGGTCTCTCTCTCTGTCTCTCTCACGCTGTCTCCCTCTCTCACTCTCTCTCACTCTCTCCCCCTCTCTCTCTCTCTTGCAGGAGAAGCAGGACTCTGTGAGGCACTCATACCTTTCTGGGGCAGATTTCCTTACCACATTTGTGTTATGCTGAGGGGCAGAAGTATCCATATCAGACAGCTACCTGACACCCAGAGGGGCAATCACACGTAACTCAGGGCCCACGGCAAAGTTAATACTATCTCCAGTTCCTGGTCTTGAAAAAAGCTTTTCTGTAATCTCAGATATGCGGGCCCTGTCTGCAGCCACATGGCTCTGGAGTTGTGTGTGACGTGTGTACCCGTGAGCAGGGGACACAGTAGCTTCACTCTCACCTAAATTCACCCCCCATTATCCTTGCGTCTAAACTATTAAATCAACAGAGGCCATGCAGCGCTGCTTAACAGCCAAGTTTGAGTTACAGCGCAGCAGCAGAACCAGTGAAACTGGGCCTTCACTTTCACTGGCTCCCCACAAGCTAGGGTGCCAAATTCAGCACTTAGGCTGCAGAAAACACACTGAACATGAGAGTGTCAGAGGAAAATGAAGAAACACTTTCTTTGATTGTAAGTAACTTCTACCCCGTGTATGAAAACACTAAAAGGTGCAGCGAGGCCAGCGAAAATGCTGGTGAGACGTGAAAAAGGCACCCCATTCCCTCAGCAGAGCGTTGAGCTCGCTCAGAGAGGCTTACAGCACGCGTTACTCTGAGACAGTACTACTACCTCCAAGAACCTCCCTACCTCTCTATCCCATTTCACTTTAAAACCCAGAGAAGGAAAAAAAAATCACTTGATTCAGCAGGAAAGCCTGTGAGGCAAGTCGACGAGAGTGTGAAGGCTGCTGAGTGAGGGCACACAAAGCCCCCCTAAAGGCAAAGGCGTAACCACGGCATCAGCCAATCACGGGGATTCAGTACTCTGTTTACATCTGAAGGGAGCAAGGATGGGAGGGTGCTCTTTTTCATGCCATTCAGAAATACAGCTGTACCTAGAGGTGCAACACGTGGAAACATTGACACACGCACGCCTTTACAAAATCATTGACAACCCAAAGAGGAGCTCTCTCATGTCTGTTATATAAAAGTTCTGTCCAACCCTATGTTAACAGTCACATCTGCCAATGGACTATGTCAAAGTATAGCACTCAAAGGGCCATTGCAGAGCGCTGTCTGTTTTGGAAACAGGCTCTTTTGAAAGATTAATCAAGTATATTTACCCACAAAATATTCAAGCCCACTTATTTCAGTCAGTAGTTTGCTGAGAGCACCTGTACACAGGACTGAATCAATTCCTCGTGCAGTAAATTAGAGGCGCACTAATTGATTTTCTGTAGTCACTTCAAAGATTGCTTTTGATTTTTGTTTGTTGTTTCCTTTTAACTACATGAGAGAAAAGCAGTTGTGGAGAGTGACATTAATTTTCCCGAGTAAAGAGCTACCCAAACTGCACACATGTACACGTAAACAGTGTGATGTCACTTCACCACACGCACTTTAACATGGTCCAATCGGTGTGAAACTGGATAATGGACGATACGGCCGATCCGTGTTTCAAATCCGTAATTTTGCAGTGCGGGGTTTCTGGTACAGTGTCACTGTTAGCATGAACATCAAAGCCTGTCAGATTAAAAACAGCCCTAATGACTGAGTAACTGACATCTACATTTACTGAAAGTGGACCACAGGCCTTATTCAAAACGCCAAATCTCTGTTGTAACCGGAATGTTTTCTTCTGTATTTTTGCCTGAATCTGGAATGGCATAAAATCTATCGCATGCAGATGGTAGTAATAAACAGAACTGAACAACTCCACACACACACATACACACACACACACACACACACACACACACACACACACACACACACAAAGCCTTTTCCTGTAAGCAAATGATGTTATAAAATAAATAGTTTGTCTGACAGAAAGACTTGATTTACTTCGTCTGGACAGGCTGTAGGGCAGCCCAAAGTTTGGGAGTGGCTGCTGCTAGCAAGACCCCGGTCGGACTGCCCAGACCTTGTTATTAGCTTCCTCCAGCCACATGAGGCCCACAGAGTGAGCATGTGAGCCGTGGCCTCTTAACCTCACCCCCCACCACCACCATGTCTGCCAGAACACAATAGGAGTGGTGCTGAAGCTAAGAGCCTCCACTTCCTGCTCAAAGTCCAGTGAGACACACCAACTTTCTGAAATCCCTGAGCAAAAGTTCACATTTTCAGATGTGGGATACACTGCAACAGAGTGCTTGATGTAGTGTGCTGCTTTCATGTGCTGTGTGTGTGTGTGTGTGAGTGTGTGTGGAGAGGGGTGGTGGACAGGAACTCAGGTCACGAGATGGCTTAAAGCACATGCAGATGAAATGAACAGCAGTGGGAGTGAGACACAAGGCAGGAATGGAATGCCTGCCATGATATAGCCCCGGATTTCCAGCCAGATCAGGGCCAGCACTGTTACACAATGGCCTCAGCACTGCAATTCCGCACCTCGACCGGCTCTCCTTAACGCCATTTCCACAAGGGCTGGCACATAATGGACTCGCTCCGCATGCTGCGCTGCGGCCATTCTTTCGGCTGCTGTTCCCATGGACTGTCACAGGCATGCACAATACGTGCTGACAAGACCTCGGTTACGCCGCCTCCAGCAGAGCATCCGGGCCAAGTCGCCAGCACTGCAGCAATATTTGAGAGTGGCCTCGTTTCGAGTGCCACGTCTGATTCATGCCGGTTTTCGTAGAAATATGGATATGAGGCATGCCATTCATCAATGTGTAATCCAGCAAAACGCACTGGCAGTGAACCGCGAACACAGGTCATGAAGGTGCTAAGCGGTTTGCCTCAGTAGCAGGGGGCACCAAGTGTGGTAAACACAACTGCAAGGGACATGGTGGGGGAACTGCTACCATCCGGCCTGAGGACTGTGTCCTACCAAACGATCCAGCTCGTACACACCGCAGAAGGCTGGCCTCGGTGCCGCCAGGCCTGGCTCACTCTGCCTGCTACAGAGCTGAGGGAGTCACGTTAAAGCCCCCACCACCACCACCCACCAAAACTCCACCCACGATGTCCTCGTCATCTGCGCACACCTCACCATATTTCCCCACAATCCGACCATCTGCCGTGCATCTCCAGATCAAAACAGCGAGGCAGGACTGTTGGCGCATTTTTTCGCGTCCTTTTAGCACGGCCAGGCATTTTAACGAACAGATGTGCGCAGAAGGTGGATTATCAGATGTATTTGCATAAAGCCAGACAACATTTAATCAGTGCTCATGCTGGTGTGTCTGCTCCTACTCTTGAGGCAGATACCCAGGGCTGGAAGGAGATCAGGATACTGAGGAAAGCGGCTAATGAGTCTTTCATTCTGGGGCTCTGCGACATGGGTGTCAGCGCACGCGTGGTCTGAAAGGCCTGGCAGATGCTGGTTTGTCTGTCCGCACCGATGGGCTGGGATAAGGCTGTCTGTTAGGGGAGAAGAGGGGGAGCACTGCCATTCACACCTCGCTGTCAATCATGTACACCATAAGCAGAGCCCAGGCTCAGATCCGGGTTTGTGGGTGTCGAAGCAGTTAAGCACTACAAAGTCACGTGTTTAAACCCCAAGAGTACATCGCCCTGCAGCTCCCTTGTCTGACAAGGTTAATCTCAGCAGTATGCATTGGTAAGGTCACAGAATGTTTTAGATAAATCCATCTGATAAACCAATGACCAGTTACGATAATGGCAGCGCTATGCAGGGCTATCTGTACTACAATTCATCTGTCAAATCAGAAATATGTCCAACTTATCCATGCATCTACAGAGATGATTTTTTTCATCTAACTAAACCTGTTTGCTTATTTAGTGATCACGTTTTAAAATAATGTGACAGAGAACAAAACGCTTTAGAAAACTATGGGGAAAGATCAAAGAACAAATTTTGACTGCCATGAAAGGACACAGGAATGACATGTCTTTTCCACTGAGACATGTCCACGTCAACTACTTGACCCAATCCTCTCCACATTATGAAGGCATTAAAAGCTTATGTCAAGAACTTTAGACTCAGAAAAAGGAAATGATCCATTAACACGATGCCTACGTGCACAGACCAGTGAGTGTAGCCTCACACACCTGTGTGCTGCCACTGTACATTAACTCAGCCTGTTGCTCTGTCTGTTATTATTGTTCTGGCTGTGTTTTCTTTCTATCCTTTGGAAATTCCACAATGTGTTGGTAACGCCAGTGCTCCCCATTCACAGCTCATACATGAATCGTACTTCAGATGTTACACAGCACTGCCCTGTTAACACAGAGCGACACCATGAAGAGACAGAGCTGAGATAAAAAGGTGGTGTTGGGTGTAGTCACACTACCTACTGATATCAAAGCTCAGACATGTAAACTATCCACCACCCTAATGTAAGTGAGCCACCCTGAAGGTGAGCATGACCTGTGATCCCTCACAGCCCTCACTACAGAGCCTGTCAATCAAACACAGGGACTCAACAAGCAGGCCTAGTGTTAACACACCGTGGGACCTGTCAAACTGTCCCACAGCTTTTCAATGTCCCAGCAGACATGGAAGATGCGTGCTCGAGGTAACTTCTGAAATGGATATCCTCTGAACTGGTGTAAATTACACAGCTAGCTAGCCATGCAGCCTGAGAGCTGAGGTGTCAGTACATCCCATAACCAGGGAGGATAACAAAAGGAGGAATGTACCTGTAAGGACTGTCTCGGGTGACCGCGCATGGTCACGGCAACGAAGACCCACCCAGTGCAGACATTATGCCTCATAATTCCAGGAAACCCCTAGCTGACATCAAAATGATGAATGATCCATTTCAGTGTGTCGATTTCCACTGCCAGCCTGTTGTTTTAAACAAAGTGTATTGACTACCCTGCTCCCTAAGGATTGACCTCCTCCAGTTTTAAAGGCTTGCTGTAAATCTGCCAGTTTCTGTGCTTTCTCCACCCATGAGGTACTTTCACATTGCAAACACTCACGGAGCAACTGGACATACAGGGAAATGGAATTATGGAATTACGGAATTATGGGGAAATCTAATGACACTATGGCCAAAAGAGTTTCACTAATGGAAGGTGAGACAGTAGAAGAAGAAAAGGCAGCCATGGTGCTACACAGCAGGACACTGAACTGTTCTGTCCGCTGGGGGTCTCCTGTTTACGTGATGTTCACGACATGAAAAGAAACCACAAAATCACACGGATCGCTATTGTGAAAAGGTCTCATTGTTGCCAGAGTGTCTGATTCATGCCACATCACTCTGTTTGTCAAGATGGACAATGTAATCCAGCAGTAAATTAACAATATGCTGTAAGAGGCTTGTGGCTGGCTATCCAGCACGCTCCATTTAAACAGGTGGCATGGTGAACGAGTGCAGCTCCCACTTCTGTTAGCCTGACCCCATTGCTGCCTTTTCACACGCATGCTACCGAAATACTCCAAAACGTGGCATGGAACAAATCTACACAAACATTTCTAAATTCTTCTGAAGCCTAAAAAAATAATTTCATTCCCATTTCATTCTGTTACCCAGGCTCACATTTTCATGACATTCCACCTCCGCTGAACTTCAGAGCAGTAAAAAGCAAGCTTGTAATTACATTGTGCAGGGATTGGGTATGAGAAACCACTAATTATTATTTAGCCATGTGCAGATGAATTCAATTAGCGCTCGGCGGAGAGTGCTGGCCTCCGACCAGGCCTTTGTGTGAGGAGCCAGCGTTTCCCTGGCCGCAGTGTTCCTGTCCTCGCACTCTCGCACTTGCAGAACCAAAACAAACACCCGCCACGCAGCCCCCCGGGCTGTACGGAGCCATGGCTTCACTCTGAGCCCGCAGTGTGTGCAGTGCGCCCACACACCTTTCTCCACTTCTATTTTCAGCCTAGTTCCTATGGTGTGGAGAACAGTCGGGTTCTGTGATGGAACGTATCATTTCTGACTTTGCTGGTGTCTCAGCTACGACCTGCTCTTGACATGAAACACATGGCGAATGCTTTCCCAGAACTTGCTTCATAAAACAAAAAGATATAAAGCTTCCAAAGTATAGAACACAAGTATGATATGCATATTTCATTTTTACATTACTAAGTAACTAAAATATACATATATAAAATGGATGTAAAAACCAAAAAAATTGTGGATTACCATAAAATAAGAAGTAAGTGTATCAGGCAAGTCATTAAAAAAGTTATCAAGAGAGAACATACTAATTTAACAGTCAAACTGGTAGGTTTCTTTTTTGATGAGATTTCTGAAGAGAAGATGGGTGTTACTGGTCAGCTCACCTGACCCAAGAGGAATGGGAGATAAGAGGAGATGTGGAGCAGAGAGCTGGACACACGGGGACCTACTGCTGCTAGAGCTGACAGAGCAGAACTCTAGAGCAGACGAGCAGCTCGGAAGGGGGAAGGAGGCACGGAAAGACTAGCTGCTTATCACGTAGAAAAGTTCGCTGGACATGTAACTGACTGTTACTCCTAATGTACAGACCCTCCTCCACGCTCATTACAACACAAACCTGTAATGCTTACATTATGACCCTGTCATTATGACCCTGTTCTGGGACCACCTGCTCCACGCTGCACTATTTGCACCGAGACTGTGAGTGACAGTGACTAACAGAGGTCACGTGACCACCACGGTGACGGATCACGTGACCACCACAGTGACGGATCCTGTCTCAGCCCATGTAGACCGTGAATAATTTGACTCATGGCAAAGGAAAATGGCACAACATGGTAGCTTGGCCCATGAATCTACATTACATCATATACAGCGGTGGGTGCATTTAACAGGTCTACAAAAATCCACATAAGGGCTGCCTAAAACACATTAGGCTCATCTTCACCCCAGTCACAAGGTAACCCTTGAAAATATCCCACCTGATGCTGTGTTGTACTTTGAGCAGAACATTGCGGAGGAGGTTTGCTGAAGGTGTGAGAAGCTCACCTGCTGTTGGTGGAGGAAGGCCGGGTCCCTGGAGCTCAGTCCCACAAAGCGGTTGGCAGTCGGGGTGCCTGGGGCTGAATAGGCTGGAGGAGGTAAACAAAAGGGTTAGATGAGGAGCTGGGCTTGGCTAAAGACTCCCCCATATGTGGCATGAAGAAACTCAGAGCCCTCCTGCTGCAGCTACAGGCTACATATGAGCTACTGAGGTTGGGGGGAGGGCGGTTCAAAACCTGTCTCTGAAATACAGACAGGATACGGGACCAAGCCCTCTCACAGCCTCGCTTCAAGGGGGCGAGTTTGTTACCACAGGAACAACCAACAGCTCTCACTAAACGTGTCCAAAGCTGGTTGAACTCGGTCAAAGCCTACGTTAATCCAGATGTAAAACCCAAAGGCAGTTCGTGTGCTGCACCTAATTCTATAAATCTCAACCTCCTTTGGACAAATTAACACCTGAAACATAACTCAACTGGCAAAAACTCAGTCTGAACAGTCTGTCACATAAAAACACAAGTCCCTAACAATTTTGATTAACACGATAAAATCAGCCGTGCAGAAAAATTACACATTCGTTTAATTTCATAAACTGAACAAAAATGTTTTCTTAATATTTTAAGACTTAATTTTTAAAAATACAAAATATATTTCAGACATACTGGATGAAACCAGAGAGGAAAATCCAGATTGCAGCTGTTCAGAGTCTGCAGTTTGTAATGCTTTAGAGAAGGACTGTGGTCCAGCAGCTCTGTGAAGACTGGAACAGGTGTAATATGGACTCAGGTATCAGGATTACCTGTGGGTTTGATCACTGTGTCTAAAAGGCAGGAAGCAGCACACACACTCTGCCTACCACTAGTACAGCAATGGGCAGAGGGTGTAATTGCCAAATTGGTTAGTATTTAGGGACTTTAAGAGCTGCCTGTTTCTACCTCTGTGCGCTAATTACAGTTGTGCAAAAGCAGGGATTTAAAAAGCCACCCTAGCTTTGGCAGATCTCACACACTTTGCCCCTGTGCCAAGGCCTCATAAAGGTGGCAATCCCACATCTGGGCCTTAAATGATGAACTAATTTCCAGGGAATTAGAGTGTTTCCTACATAATCAGGTGACAAACCGTAGCCCCAAGCAATGTTCTGGGTGGAAAATGGAGCCAGGAAAAGGGGCCTAGGCAGGGTTTATTTGTGTGGGGGACACAGCCCCTGTCCTGCCCAGGGCGCAGGCTGAGATGCATGTCTCACCTTCCGTGGAAGTGGTGATGGGCTTGGTGTCAGGCATGGAGAGGGAGACAGACCTCACGGCGCTGTGGTGAGGGGAGGGAGCCAGCACGGGGGTGAAGTGGCCTGGGACCTTACCCACACCCTGGGTGCTGCTGTTGGGCTGCAGAGCACGGAGAAGCAATGAGTAATGAGCACGGCCATGTTGGGGCGGGCCCCCCCCCGGGACCCCCCCTCCGCCCCTCACAGCCCCCACTTCATGCTCCCTGCAGGACCTTCTTTCACTTCACATTCTAACACACTGCCTCCCACTTTATCCCATTTCCTTCAGCACAGCAAGTTTGCTGAATCTCCAAATAACCCACTGGAAGCGACCTGGAGATTTGACTTTGCAGGGCTCTGGGTCCCAACCACAAACAGGACTTTATGGGGGAAAAATGTGTCCATGGAGTTCCTTAGTGAGAAGAGAATGCTTAATTAGAGTGTAATGTGATCTGTGGTAAAGCAAGCAGAAAAACACACTGGCCCCAGACCACAAGATTACGCCCAGTGTGCAGTACGCCCAGTACACCCAGTGTGCAGTACGCCCAGTACACCCAGTGTGCAGTACACCCAGTGTGCAGTACGCCCAGTACACCCAGTGTGCAGTACGCCCAGTGTGCAGTACGCCCAGTACACCCAGTGTGCAGTACACCCAGTACACCAAGTGTGCAGTACACCCAGTGTGCAGTACACCCAGTACGCCCAGTGTGCAGTACACCCAGTGTGCAGTACGCCCAATACACCCAGTGTGCAGTACACCCAGTGTGCAGTACACTCAGTACACCCAGTGTGCAGTACACCCAGTATGCAGTACGCACAGTACAAAGTACACCCAGTACGCCCAGTGTGCAGTACGGCCAGTACGCCCAGTACACCCAGTGTGCAGTACGCCCAGTGTTCAGTACGCCCAGTACGCACAGTGTGCAGTACGCCCAGTGTTCAGTACGCCCAGTACGCCCAGTGTGCAGTACGCCCAGTATACCCAGTGTGCAGTACGCCCAGTACACCCAGTATGCCCAGTCTGCTGTTCGCCCGGTGCGCTGTATGTCCAGGCTGAGCGTGACCGGTTGTTCCACACAGAATTAGCCTGTCACTCTGGCACATTCCTGTGAGCTCTTGTAAGCTCTGACACTTTCCAACACAAAAGTGCCATACTTTCACTGTCTTCCTGTTCAAAGACCAGCAAAACAATGACTAGCAATAAAACTACACAAACAAATAATTTTCAGAAATCAAAATGAAGCAGCAGCTTGCCTGTGATCATGGTGTGCACAGCTAAAAAGACCCCAAACACAGAAGGCTTTGGAGTGCAGTGGAAGTGTGGCTACTGTGTTTCATCACTTTCATTACAGGAGTAACTATCAAAACTGGTATACGTCAAACACTGCTAAACTCATCTTCAGTTGCAATAAAAAAGGCAGTACTAATTTCAAGCATTAGAGAATTAATACATTATACATTAAATTATTGTGACGTTTGCCCAGAGATAGAAATGGCTTCAATCCATCTAAGGCTTTAAGTAGTTGCTTTATCTCTCCCTTTACATCTCAGATTTATATCTGTGGCCCACTGCCAAAGCTCCGTAAAGGTGCAAAGGTGGGCTCTGTGTTTTCCAGCCCCAAACGGATGTCTTCAACAGTTTTACTACATTAAGTCAGATGAGTGCTTGACTTTTTCCCACTTTCTCAAGTTACAGAGACTATTAAAAATGGAAATTGTTTCAAAATGCAGCAGTTGCTTAACGTTAACATCGCCAGAATGAGAGTGTTTAATTTATCCTAGGAAAATGTTTTTCGAAATCCTGTTTTTATGATGCTTCAAAGTGCTAATTAAGAGGGACTGGACACTATTGGATATACTGTCATGTTTGGCTGGGGAGAGGAACCTTTAATCAGGGATCATTAGAGGTCAGATAATTAGCGAGGCAAGAAGCAGGACAAATGAAGTAGAAGAATACAGTTGATGGGAGTTTGTAACCACTCAATGAAATCCTCTCACACACAATTTCACACTGAAAAGCACAGGCCCAGGTGCTGGTGAAGGTTCGAGTGCACACCCAGCAGGGACAGCTGGGGGACAAACGCAAAGACGTGACTTGATTTACGTCCTCCTGCAGTCCTCCGTTCTCGGCATGAGCGTATGGGTCTGATAGCTTCTCAAATCCAGTTGCATGCTGCTTAGATTGGTGGCATATGTGCTGCTCATTTGCAATTTCTTGCTTAGTTAGTGTGTTTACTGTGTCCTAGAAATTGATGATCTCCACAACCCACCATTCACACTGCTGACACAATGGATCCCAGACCATAATAAACACAGCAAGACTGCAATGGGAAACAAACTGCTTCACAACACAAATAGCTTCTCAGTTAACACCAAAGCTATACACAGCTAAAAGCACTGAGTGTGTTGACAGGATAAACCACAAATGATTTCAGTGTGATTGATGTACAGCCCTAAATACGTACCTATACAGAGCACCAGAAACCTCTTTGAGGCAGAGCTGGATTGCGAGTCACGGGTTGGGACTTTAGCTAATCCAGAATTTCAAAGATTATTGTTAACAAGGAGAAATTGTGCAGCACCTAGATCATAAATGTTCTGTGGAGAAAATCAGGAGAATATTTTCTGCTATTTCAGCAAAGATGGTATCCCCACTCAAAACACTAAAGGTAGGGGTACCTAGGCTAATGTTGAACATCAGTTACAGTCAGCCTGCGTTAAGATGTCAGCCCACATTGACCACTAGAGGGAGTGTTGGCTAAGGAAGTCTTGAACACAGGTTAGAGTCGACCTGCTGCAAGAGTGTGTTGAATAAGAATCTGTGTGACAGCATGACTCCGCTCAGCCTGGGCTAACAGCTACTGTCTCACTCCTTTGTTACTTCCTGTAACGTTCACTTTTGGCCGACTGTCACCCTGATGCAACTTTTTGCCTCTGGCCATTCATGTTACACCTTTTTTAGTTAACCAGGAAAAAATATGTGCAAAGTACCATCATAAATCTGGAATGTACATTTCATTTGCGTAAACTGCCTTGCTGTCAGATCTTCCTCCTCCCTTCAGAGTGAAGGGATAACCATTGGTGCCAAGACGGCATGAGAATGAACAGCTCTGATCTTGATCTTAGGTGTGTAAAGATGACATTAAAACTGTCTACCACTCAGTTTTCACACACTGGACAGGAACAGACAGAAAAAAAATACAGCACAGTCACCTTACAGCTGTGGACCAGTAACACCCGAGGGTATCTATCACTGGGACCCGCTGTTCCAATGCGGTGCACATGTGGGCTTCTCACCTGGCTGCTCTGGGGACTGGATGAGTCGTATGCTGGCATGTAGGTCTTCAGGGCATCTGGGGGGTTGAGATGCGGCGGGTAACGAATGGTGGGGTGGGAGAAGTAGGGTGTCGGGGCAGGGGGGAGGATCGCCGGAGCAGAGAACTGCAGCGGTGAATGGGGCGGGGTGCTCCTAGCTGAAATGACTGTGGGAGGAGGGAGGGAACACTGATCAACAACAGCAATAACTGTTACACATGCGACATCACCGCTGTCCCATGTTCCTCCTAGGAGTCACAACAAGGTCAGGGCGGTGAAAAGGAGCCTGAGTGTCGAGATAAAGTAGTAGCCACCTCTCATCGGGGCAGGAGTCACATTGTCAAGCTCCATGACAGTGAGGAAAGCCAAAGGTGTGTGCTAACGTTCTGAACAAGCGCTCAGTGCCCTGTGTTAACCTGTCACGCCCCAGTAAGGCGGCCCTCACCACTGTGTCCCACTCCGGTGAGCCCTGGGTGGTGGTGTGGAGGGAAAGTGCTCAGTCTTGGAGAGGAGTCCTGTGGGGACGTTGGGCTGAACAATGGCTTCTCAGGCTTCTTCATGGTGGGGGACGACATGTCTGCAAGAAGAAAGGCAAAGCAGGTCTTTCACAAATACATTCCAGGTCAGCAGACCCAGAAGAAAATATGACATTTTCACTAAAGCTTATGTGAACATCTAGTCCAATGGTTTAGTCAGGAAAATACTAGACCTGCCATCAAGTGAGATGTTTATAATCAACTGGTTTACCTCCAAGTACACCAAGATATGTAGCAGGTCCAACTTACTAATGCTGAGTAAAAACCATGTCACCCCCGCCCTTGCTTTCTCTCACTTTTTGATTAATTCATTTTCATGAATAAGGCCTTTTTTAAACATACAACATTTAGGTAACCATAAGCTAACACAGTAATGCAGTCTTTATACTAGATACGGTTTCTATCACACGCAAAGTCAATATGGCAAAGCCGGGTGCTAGCAGAGGTCTTCTAACCTGAACCAAACGCACACAAAAGAGAAACACAGGGAAGAAAAGCTAACTGAGAAGGTAGCTAATGGGCCATGTGAGGCTGCACTCAGCCAGGGACGGCTCTCATTTCCTCCCTGTCACTGGCCTCTGTATTAGTAAAAGCGCTCACATGTGGAAACTCTGCCATCCAATAATTGCAGCCACAGCAGAGCGAGTCTTCTGAAAGCCATCTCACGGAGGCATCTCATGACAATGATACATCCCCTGTCCGTGAATGAGCAGAGGCTTACCATGACAGAAGAAATGTAAATAGTTTCTACGCATGAGTAAAGGCAAGAAAAGAGGTACATTCTGTACACTTTGTCTGAACAGAAAGCACAGAAAACACCGTGTGTCAGCACCAAGTGGAGACGAAGCCTTAACACAGTTCTACTGAACCATCAGAGATACGGCGCGTTGTTTACGTAACAACCTTCATTAAAAGTTTCATTCTGATATTAATTACCAAACTATTAACATAACTTAATTTGAAATATGTTTTTTTTTTCTATTGACCAACTGAGAAAATAGCTTTCCATGTTCCCTACAAACAGGCGAGCCACACACTGTCACACCGACTCACGGTGCTGCAGCGTGCACTTTTACTGCAGTGAGTAGTAAGAGCTCCTGGAGCAGCCCGATTCTGTGGCGGCCAGCAACGCGCCACCAAGACTCCACGTTCTCCTGCTTCAGGGAGAAGCTCTGCTGCACAATGGCTGCACATTGACGAAACGTGGAGAGCTGGAAAAGTGATATTCCCCTCATTGCTAACAGCTGTTTGTTATCACACCGTTTCCCGAGCTAAACTGCCCTGACCGTGCCAAAAAAGGAGGAACAAGGGAGCGTTGCTCTGTGAAAAGGAGAGGCAGGCTAGACAGCAGAAAAGATGACAAGTAATTTAAGCTGATTTCATTTTCTCAGCCCCTGCTTTGAATAATTGGAGGGCCTCTCCCTGTACTGTAGCTGTGGCACCAGTCCTTGGTGTGCACTCAGGATAAAAATGAACATTTGGCCCAGCAGACAGCTTCCTGCTCTGGCCTCATATGGATTTAATATTTTCCCCATTTTCTCTCTAATACTTTGTTTTAGAAAACAGCGACTTTCTCATGGCAGGGGCCTCCCTCCCTCCCTCCCACCTCGCACACCCGGCTCAACATTACTTCATTGGTTTCATCAGCACGTCGGGCCCTTGGAGCAGAGACACACAGAGGGAGAAAATCGGCGAATGGGGGGGCAGAGCACCACCATGAGAACACCGTGTGCTGCTGCAGTCCTCTGGCGTGACGAAGACCTCTGTGGGTAGGTGGAGCAACTTTTCACCTCTCTGTGGCCTGGTGCGGGCACACGGATCAGCGGAGCCACAACCAAACCGTGTGGCACGTACAGGCTACAGCATGACACATGGCCGCGAGACAGCCGTGCGTTACAACGGTTTCCCCATCAAAGGGCCCAGCACACCCCCCTCCCACCAACACCAACACCCTCATTCCCGGCAGCCGGCTGTCACCGCTGACACTCCCGGGATCCGCGTCACATGACCCACCAACTGGCTGGCCACCTGTTCGTCAGACGACTCCAGCACAGCCTGCTCATCCAGGACAAGTTCAAACAGCCACCGTCGCACCTGCCTGTCTCGCACACCTGTTCACACTGCCTCCTGGGCCATCCCACCAGTGCCACCGCGGGAAAAGTCCATGGTGCAACGCTGCGCTGTAGATCGTACCACTTGCAGAGCAAAAGGCACACAAGAACACAGGCAATAATGCACACAGCACGGCCATGTTTACGACAAAGCGCACATGGTCTGTGCCGCCCCCACCCTGCCGTTTCTCTCAGCGTTTCTAAAAGCCCGTCTGCTGCGGAGAACGCAGATTTGCAGACGGGCAGTGAGCGTCACCATGCCTGTGTATGCATCGTGAAGAACGCTGCAAGAACGGTACCTGTGGGTGGCAGAACAATGCCAAGAAAAACAACATGGAGGTGGAGGTTTAGGACATTCACACAGGTGAGATGCTCCTCTTCAAATGTAGCTGAGATTGACATAACCCACAGTTAGACCTGTGCCGACACTGTCCCGGGTGAAGTGAGAGCACCCTGAGCCCCGCACAACAAACCAAAAATCAAAAAACACAACTCTGGCTTACTAATACCTAAAACAGAAATCAGGGAGAAGGGAAGAGCCACAAAGCCAGAGTGTGTCTTAGGGAGGAGACATGTTTAAAAGCAGCGCCTCGGAAACACGGTGTGCAACACGAGCTTCACATTTCTGCTCAGTACACTGTGAAAATAAAGGCTATCGATCAGGAAAACACGACTGCCACGCAGAGGCTTGTTGGGGGTGGGGGGGGGCTGGGGAGTGACACATCTCCAGTTATGTTTGCACATCCCATCGCAGCCCAACTTGGAAGTATTTGTGTCACTAGCACTGAGACCTATTTAGGACAAAAGGCAAAATACAGGTTTGTCGACATTGCTGAGCACTGTGCCTTAGAACAGAGCATGAGAACGTAACAGCTCGACACCGCATGGACACAAGAACAACAGATGTTTTAAAAATAAGGCACACACACACTCAGCCCTGTCACCTAGGCTTGTGAAATTTATAATATTTACAAAAAAAACACCTTCATTTAGAGGAGTCAGAGAAAGAAGGAAGCAGTGGCACACAGGTGGTGTCCGACTGGACTGAATCTAGCTGGGCAAAACAGAAGTCTAGTTACAGAGCTGAAATACAGCTATGTTTGCTGGGAAACAGTACCTTGCCCTTGTGGTCTCTTCACCAGTGCACACGTATGCATGCAACGCACACACCTGCACACTCACACACGCACATACACGCGCGCAAACACACACACACACACACACACACACACACACTGCCATTCTTCTCCTGCTTTACTGGTGTGTCTGTGCCTCGTAAGAAGCTGTTCCAGCTGCTCCTTACTCTTAAGATACCAGCGCACACACACACACACACACACACACACACACACACACACATATATAATGGCCACACAGTGCATGATAACTAATCCCACTATGCCAGCTATTTGCTGCTGCGCCTCAACCTTTTACTCCACCCTGTGCTACACCCACTGCCCTGATCTTCCTCACCTTGCTCTCTCTCATGCCAGGGCCGGCTGCCCCCAGCCGGGGAGTTGGGAGATGAGTAGAAATCGCCCGATGGACTCGTTTCCATGCTATCTTCAATGGTCTTGGTGCGTTTGCTACAGAGAAGAAGTACACACTGTGACTGAGACAAAGGGCAGGTCATGAGGAGGGACACGCTGTGACTGAGACAAAGGACAGGTCAGGAGGAGGGACACGCTGTGACTGAGACAAAGGGCAGGTCAGGAGGAGGGACACGCTGTGACTGAGACAAAGGGCAGGTCAGGAGGAGGGACACGCTGTGACTGAGACAAAGGGCAGGTCAGGAGGAGGGACACGCTGTGACTGAGACAAAGGGCAGGTCAGGAGGAGGGACACGCTGTGACTGAGACAAA
>JABJVR010000013.1:3044156-3058516 GCA_025773905.1 Chitala chitala
ACGTGAGGACTACAGCTGAAGAGAAGAACGTGAGGACTACAGCTGAAGAGGAGAACGTGAGGACTACAGCTGAAGAGAAGAACGTGAGGACTACACAGCATAAATGGCAGTTAATTTAACACTGACAGTGTTTATATGGCTCCACACTGGTCAGTGATAAATTCACACTGCCACATTTGCTGTGTATAGCTGAATATGAAAATCTGAGGATTACACCCGAACATGTGCACCTTCTGCAGCTAAGCAGGAGAATGTGAGGATGACAGCTAAATAAAGGAGCCCATGGAGTACAGCTGGAGACTGAACTCACATACCCCTTGTACAACATGCTATTTTTCCCCTTACAAAGTTCTTGTGAGTTCAGAGGTACAGGAGAGAGAGAAAAAAAAAAAAACTTTGAGGGGTTTATTTTTTTCCCTAAAAATCGACCATTAAACAGCACCACAAAAACGGAATGTTCTTGGCTCAGTATCAGCTGTGAGGGAGGGGGAAGGGGGGCTCACACCATACGTTAAGCGGGGAGTGGAAAAATCTTCCTGAGTTAACCCCTCCATGCCTTCTTACCTCAGCCTTACAGTAGTCAGTTGTTCCTCATACACTGTTTTAAATGTCTTATGAACGTTCATAAAATGAAATTTTATTTGATCATTTTTTTGCTGAAGCAGAGCTGCTAAGTCTTTGAAGGCCCGTTCCATGTTCCTTAGTTTATTGGCATTTAGAGTTTTGAGAGATTGTTCCAGTTGTCCAGCTGCACTTCATCCACACACCCCCCTGAACTGAGGTGTGATGTCAGTCCTGTTAGACTGATATGAAACCTATAAGCCTGACATGAAAAGGAGCAGTGGGACGTCTGGTCACACACTGGAGCAAACTTATTCTGAAGCATCTCTTTAAGTTCTGTTATTTTTGCTTAACAACATATATGCAGTTGAATGTGGGAAATACAAAGACACCAAGTCTGCAGTCTAATCAATGAGCACGAAGATCGACAAACGCTTTCCCAGGGATTCATAGCTGTGAGACTCTGAACACTGTCAACACACCCTCATGCTTCAGTCACAGTCACAGACAAATGAACCAGAATTTTTCCAGTTTAAACTGCACAAGTCCAGGCAGGTGCTGAGCTGCTAGACGTGCGCTTCCAGCTCGCGCCAGCAGCCGAGAAGAGCGGTGTACATGAAGCGGGAGAATAGCAGACCTTACCTCTCTGCCAACTCAGATAGTGACACACAACTGGCAGCATTTCCACAGATGCCAATACGAAGCACACCTTGGGCTCCATGGCTCTCTCAAATCCAAGACATGTTGCATCCTCATGAGCAGGAGCACAAAACACCAGGATATTTCTCAAGTCCACATAAGTGGGTACATAACAGTCCAGCTCGTCTATAACTTCAACAGCTGACATACAATGCAGGTGTATGGCCTGCTGAAGATCTCAGCAGCCAATACCCTCTCCCACTGCTTCCCTGGCACTACAAGGGGCATCATGGGGCAGGGTAGGCTGCACCTCCCAGCAGCTGGCAAGCAGCCCGGGTGAGATGAGGCTGGCAGACAGAGCCCTAGTTATTGCTGGCCAATGGGGGGACTGTGGGAGACTGGGGGCTGTGGCTTATCAGCATTCCGACCGAGCCCCTCTGCTTGCAGATATACAACAATGCCCCCACCCCTCCCTTCCACTGGCACTGCCACCATTTGGCCCCCTCCTGCCAGACAGACGCAGGTCCACTGTATCAGACAAAAGCTTGTGCTGGTGTAGGCTTGACGACCCTTAGCTGCCTGTCTGCGTTCGCTCTGTTCTGCACATGTTGTGACGATATAAAAGGCACTCAGCTAGGCCAGAGAAGGCGTGAGGCCATCGTACCAGCAGCGGAAGGGCCACGTGTCCCTCCCTCCAGCGCCAAGCGTGTCCTGTCGTTAACGTGAGATCTTGGGGGCAGGGACTCCAGGGACTCTTCTTTCCTGTCTTTGCAGAATTAGCTGGTTGAGCTATTGGAAAATCAGCAGCCCTAGGCTCTAAGTCTTATCTGGAGGTACAGACTGTAGCAAGCCTCTCATCAAAGGCTCCCAGTGAGAGGCAAAACTGGAACGCTCAAATTAAACACAAGCCCCATCACATCTCGGGAGGCAAAACAAATAAATAAATAACCCAAGAGGCATAAATAAACAGGCCAGCCTACAGTCGGACTGCGTCTGGAGAGGCTGGCAGAGTAAGGAGTTCTGTAGACATGCCCAAGAACGGCGCCAGAGGGCCACCCTTTCTGGCACCGGCACCCCCTGGCACAGAAACCTCGAGGGGAACAATGTGGGGCAACATGAGTAAGCTTTTATCTTCCTCCACACGGGAGCGATGGCACGGAGTCAGGGACGCCTGCCTGGACCCCCCTCCGGATCCCACGGACGTGCTGCACCATCACACTAATCAGCCCATCTAACGCAGGTACGGAGCGTCAGGGTAATGGAGCCAAAATACCTGCTCTGCACGGACAGGTGTGTATATGGCCAGAGTGACACACCGCTGGCTACCTTACTGAAGGCTGCCTCGCCTTCCAACACCTGCTACCGTGCACTGAGTTATACACCAGGCTGAGCATACTTCACAGTGGTATATACAAACAGCCTAGACCAACGACATATACAAATACACAAACACTCAGAGACAGGCATGTGAGCACACAGACACAAACAGGCACAATCACGCACACGCGCAGACGCACACGCACATAAACATGCAGAGAAGTGCTCGCTGCCAAGGCTGACACATAAACCTGTACACACACGCGCGCGCGCGCAAACACGCCGACGCGCCGGTTAGCGGCCCTACGCAGCCACAGTCTGTCGACATTTCAGGAGGACCCGTTAGGCAGCCATTTTAGATGCAGTGTGCAGCGTGCACATGTGCGGACAGCCTGCCAAAGCTCGGCTGTGCTCTGAGCCGAGACGAGCCTCGCTGCTGGAGGAGCTTTATGGAGGAGCGCTACAGAAATATCTCCTAATTACAAGGCACTCACGGTGCTCTGCTTTAACAATACAGCTGTGTTCGTGTAAATGTTTGACTTGGCACTGCTATCCGCCCACTTTCTCCCGCTCTGGCTCTGTTTGCACAAGGGCGGGGCCCTCCCTCCCACGCCGGGCCAACTGTCCGTCCGTCCGTCCGTCCACACGCGGGGGCCTGCTTGAGGCTGGGGGGAGGGGGACCTTCTCACTGCTCCTGGATGTTATCAACACCAGCCGAGCCAAAATGACTTCACGTCATGAAGCCTGTCTCTAAAACTAACAGTACAGCGCACCCACCTCTCCCTCTCTCTCTCCACCCCTCTCTCCCTCTCTCTCTACCCCTCTCCCTTTCTCCTCTCCCTCTCTACCCCTCTCTCTCACTTTCTCTCTCCCCCCTCTCTCTCCTGCTCCCTTGCTCCCTCTCTCCCGCGCTCCTTTCTCCCACTTTGTTGACAAAACACAGTAGGCTTTATCAGGAATGCAATAACCCAAACAAGATGTCGGGGAAAGAGAAAGGAAAGAGTGGAGAAGCTCATGGCATTAGGCTGCCAGTTCGGGTGCCCTGTGCAACAGCCTGCCAGTGCGCAACCCAGTGCCACCAGTCTGACACTAACAGTCAGCTCACACTCACCCAGCAGAGCCAATAAAGCCTTTTTAATGGGCACCTGGTACAGGAGATACATCTGTTTACACCAGACGTACAGCATAGAACCGTTTGTGTAAGCATGTCAGTATTGCAGGATCTGCTTTCACACTGCATCTAAAATTTACATATTTTATAAATGTTACCTTGCTACACACTATAAACCTGTGTTTAAACTGACTATTACATTGAGGTTATCACAGTATCCAATTAGCCATACTGAAGCACTAAATTACTGAAGTCATCTGTGCGTATTCTGTGCACTAGGACATGCACTGAACTGCAGAAAGAGAATGCCAGTGAGAAGAACAGGGACAAGGAGAAAAAGAGTGTGAGGAGAGAGGGACAACATCCCTACACACACACACACACACACACACACACACACACAAGGGTGGAGGAGTCTGCACGGGTGTATCACAGCTGTGAGCAAAATGGCCACGTGCAAAGGAGGTGACGTTCAGCATTATCTGCGGAGCCCACAAGCCACACTGTTTGAGTCAGAGCTTGCAACAGCACGCCAAGGGCAAAGACCTTCACAGCTGGGAAACCCACAAAGCTTGAGTCTCCTGCAGCCCATTGGCTCATCCTGAGCAGGGGGAGGGACTAAGCGACACTGCTGCTCTGGGCCTCAGCAGAGGGAAATCTGTGCAGATCCGGCCCAGGACCATGGGGAGAAAGGAACCAAAATGGCCTTCTGGAGCAGCCTAGTCCCCATTCAATACACTCAGTGCCCCCCCCCCCCGTATGCCCCAACCCAAACATCATCCAGCAGAGGCTCTCAGGTACCCACCGATTATTCCATTACCCGCCTTCCGCTGGCTCGCCCCTGAGGCCTTTATTAAAGCCTAATGGGGACAAGATGGTATTTATTATGAGCTTAAATCTGATTAGGTTAAAGTTCACTCTGAACGCCCTTTTCACCCCCCTCCCTGCACACACACCTCTGTATTGAGTGTGTCATGTGGGCCACAGCTCCAGCGGGTGAACAGAAAGGACCCCACTCCAGGCGGGCGACTCTCTGCCTTCCTGTACCACACTGCCGCCCTTAATCCCACAAACTCTACTTGATTGTACACCGCAGGGCCCCATCGAGACATCGAAGTCAGCTGCCTACAAAAAAAGAAAGAAGTTTCTAGGCAATGAATTGAGGAGTGGGAGAGGAAAGAGGGGGGGGGCAGAGCCCAGAGGAGGGGAACAATGGCGTGAAGGCGAGACGGTGGAGGCCCGCTTAATGAGACACGCAGTTTGAGATGGAGAAATCAAGTGCGACTGTAGCAGAATCCCGGGCAGACTGGGCCACACTAAAACAATGTCGGGCTGCTGAGAGGGCGTTCAGGGGGCACAGGGGCGCCCCTCTTTTCTTCCACACAACTTCAGCGGTAACACGGCTCAGGAGCCCTCACAGACAGCCCAGTGTTTGCCCCCCCAGCCCCAGTCAGACTGGGACGTGCATACCAATGGCCTCAGGCTGCCAGCTCCCTTTGTATGTACAGTCGGGGCGACTTTTTGTTGTTCTGTTTTTGTTTTTATTTTTTTTGTATACAATAGTGTCTCCTTCACATGCTCCCCCCGCCAGATGACTGTTTTAAAATGTGAGGGGAAACAGACGTCCCATTCAAAAGAACACACTAAAGGGAGAACTTTACCTTAATGCCGCAAATAATTACAAACATCAGTACAGCAAACCTCAAAAACAGACCCAAAACTATTTAAACATAAAAACTAGATTAAAATTTTTGGCAATTCTTGTATGGCAAAACATCAACAATTTTAAAATCTGTTTGCTTTGTAAGAACATGCTTGAAAAACCAATCATGCAGAAATTAGGCCTACCAGCTTATATGTATTAGGACGATTTGCCAGAATTGCAGATAACATAGTGTACATATACATCCCATAATTTCCTGAACAGGCAGTGTCACGTACAACACAGACCACTGGGACATGTGGTGACATAGTAACTGACCTCCTGGGCCTAGGTGAAGAGCAAGGCCTGTAGGTCCACAGGAGCAAAGGACAAGTCCAGCATTCAGTAGGAGGAACCTGCCTTCCACACTGACGGATGGAGCAGGATATTCCCAACCCAACACCTGAGCCCCGTCACAAGCACCCACATCCGTGTCACCAGAGCACCCCGGTGCTGCACTGCTACATGCCGCAATAAACATGATTTACAGCAACATTAAAACAATCTTTCACTCTGCCGATTGCACGCTTGTCAGCAGTAAATCCAAACGAAGGAACAACACAATGTATTAAAAAATGGTTTGTTTTATTGTTGCTTAATCGACTGATTGAAGCTGCATTTGCATTTTCTTTGCCGCTCCTCGTTCCCTGTGTGTCTCGCAAATCACAGGACAAGAGAAGAGGGCGCATTCTTCTGGAGAGACGTCTGAGCCCTGGCAAACGTCCAAGGCCCTTCTGAACAGACAGCGAGAGTGAGAATATAGATTTAATTATGCATGCATATTCCCACTCATTGTAGGGAGAGAGGGCCAATGGAACTGAGCCGTGCACCCCCCGCCCCTCCAGCCCTGGGAGGAACCCTAACGAGCCGGTGCCCAGGGCTTGGAGTCCAGCCAAAACAGTCCATTAACTCCTCAAAAGTTGTTAAAAGGCGGGGGGGACAGGGGGAGGGAAAGGGGTACGAAAGGCCGAGTCTGACTGGGCGTGTTTTGTCGTTGTGAATGAAACAGCAGGCAGTTGGGCCGGGGGGGTGCTGGCGCGGGTGTGGGAGACTGGGGAGGGGCATACCTTGGCCGGTACAGTTTGGCTACTGGGGGGAAGCAGCAGACAGGCTAAAACACTAGCACTCCACAAGACAGACAGGGCACACAGAGCACCATTTGCCAGACACGTCTCCCCTGTTAAGTGTAAAACAAAAGCAAAGCCCTGCTCGTTATGAGGGGGCTACTCGACTTTGATTAACCCCTTTCTTACCCCTGTGCAAAAAAAAAAGTAACAGCACCGAAGACACCCAGTCCACTGCTCCACAGGTCCTAGATCAATGTCGGACCGTATCCCTTCTGAGATGTGTGACTAAGTTTCCCTAATGTACACAGAGCAGCACTTTGTTCACATGGCACCCATGTTAGCTTTCCGTGTGCTGTGAACATGCAGTGCACCCATGTTAGCGTTCCGTGTGCTGTGAACATGCAGTGCACCCATGTTAGTTTTCCGTGTGCTGTGAACATGCAGCGCACCCATGTTAGCTTTCCGTGTGCTGTGAACATGCAGCGCACCCATGTTAGCTTTCCATGTGCTGTGAACATGCAGTGCACCCATGTTAGCTTTCTGTGTGCTGTGAACATGCAGTGCACCCATGTTAGCGTTCCGTGTGCTGTGAACATGCAATGCACCCATGTTAGTTTTCTATGTGCTGTGAACATGCAGTGCACCCATGTTAGCTTTCCGTGTGCTGTGAACATGCAGTGCACCCATGTTAGCTTTCCATGTGCTGTGAACATGCAGTGCACCCATGTTAGCTTTCCGTGTGCTGTGAACATGCAGTGCACCCATGTTAGCTTTCCGTGTGCTGTGAACATGCAGTGCACCCAAAGGCATCTGTGAGCACTGAGACTTTGTCAATATCTACCTTTCGTCAGGTTTTATCAGATTAAATTTCAGGTCCTTTCTGCTACTAAGCTGTTTACATAATTACCTGTGGCCACTTAACATACTTTCATTTTCCTGAAAAAAAAAACTTCAAAGCTGGAAAATGATACCAAGCTGTTTTTTACACTTCATGCTAATTCACAGCTCCGCTCCTGATGTAATGTTGATCTAAGAGGGAGGATTTATCTGTGCCATTTTAAATGGGTAGAAACCACACTCCAGGCATGCTGAAATCCAAAATCAGCATTCTAAGACAGATTGCCAAGATAAACCTACACAAAAAAATAAACAATCAAAGGCATATCTGTCCACCTTCCAGGTTAACGTTACCTCCTTCCACCATTCAAGCAGGCAAGTTCAGCCAAGTCAGGGAAAAAACATGATCCAAGCTGTAAGTTGGACTACATTAAGAGACACAGCAGCCCCGAGGCCCCGGATGATCAGGCGTCCGTAATAATCAAATATACCCTTTGAGCTGGATGGATCACGGTGCGCAATCAGGCCATTTAAAGCTAATGAAAAGCGCTAAGCTAGAATGTATAGCAGCCCTAATGAATCTCCCACAGGGCGGCGGGAGTGGATTAACCATCCCCCTTGTGTTTCCAATTGTCTGGGAGCTGGGAATCATCCACTCCTCAGCCCGCGTTGACACAGTGCCCTCCAGGGTTGGGGGAGGTGGGGCGACAGGGGGCTCGGCTTGTCCGATGGAGCACAAGTCTGACAAAGAAGGGGCGAGGTAAGCTGGTTGTCCTGTCATGAGCACAGCCCTTCATCATCTGGTCACTGAGGAGGATGTCCTCCGCCCATCACCGTTTACATGCCCCCGGATCATCACAACCATAGTTGGAACGTTGTGAACGCATAGCAACCACTGAGGCAGTCCCCCCGCCTCGCCAAAGGACACGTTACTCTATTAAAACATCCATCTCCACACATGTGTAAAACTACAAATGCTTTTAAAAAATTGTCAGCTCTGCAAACATAATAATGACAGTAATGCTGAAGAAAACCACATTTAGTTTTGGCTAAGTAACAAAGGAACAGTAATACTCATAAAAACGATAATGTTAATAGAACAAGTTAGCTCTGTCGCATGGCTGCAGGAGCCTGGCCCCCCCACGCATCCGACCCCCACGCTGTCCTGTGTTCCTGGCTCTGTCTCCGAGAGCGGATTCTCCTCACTCAGCCTTCCACTACAGCAGCAATAACTTGCGGTTTGGCCACTGGGGCCGTGTTTACATGGGCAACTGCGCGGATGGGAACCACCAAATTAATTTCAGATCCTCTCTTTAAACCCATAAACAACGTTACAGAGAGCCTGGCAGTGGTGACCGCGGGTCCTTGTACACAGAGCTGTGAGTGCTCTTCCAGGGAGAAGATCACCAAAGCCATCTACAGACACATCTCTGAAGCTTCATCTAAACCCCACCCAATTAAAATCCCGATTCCCATTTGACCTGCAGCGTTCCACTTTCTTACAGAGTCTGTAAACACTGTGACACAAACAGCATCGCAAAAACCCGTGTCAGGTCGTCGTCTGCCGTGCAGGATGACCCTTTTCCATTTGACTGTAAACACACAGCAAACTGAACGTGTGAGATCTGTACTAGGGCTGCCCTTCGTAATCCTGGTCAACCTGCCCAAAGCCATCTTCATGCTTGCCATGGTGAACTTTTCCAAGGACAGAGGGACCGCACTGAGGAATAGGGACAAGGCAATCCCCAGCCTGCCATGACTGTCACTTCCACCACTTCACCTTCATCACCAAATCTCGTCACTCACCAACGCAGGACGAGCAACAATGCTGTTCAGCGATGCAGCTGCATGCATTTCGGCTTTCCTGCAGCACTTAAGATGGCACTCAAAACAACCTGTTTGGACCGGTTTTATGTGCTGAGGTTGCGGGGGGAGGAGTTCCCAACCCAGTATCTGTGTGGCAGGCCCGTCATTCTGCATCATCCTTTTCAGAGTCTTGTAAAAATGGAAGCCTAATATATAATTGCTACAGTCCCTCCCTGCCCCCATCCACCACCCCCACCCCTCCAGCTGTAGAAAGGCTTTCCTCCCTTCAGCTCTGAAAGTGTACGGAATTCCCCGTCCATCGTTTGCCCCCAGTGCGTTCCACTGCACTCAAGTTCCTTCTGTAGGGTGGGGAGAAGAGGTGTGGTGGGGGGTGGGTGTGTCTGCAGGGGACTTTACATTGCACACTATTCACACTACACTGTACCCTGTACACTACACGCAGTACACTGTACCCTGTACACTACACGCAGTACACTTTACCCTGTACACTCCCTTTGTTGCCAGGTTGTACTTTTTCATTCCTTTAGCCATCCAAGCCATCTCTCACTTTAATAGCAACAGGGTGTAGAAGTTGGGTGAGAGGGCAGGACAATGCCCAGACTGAGATGAAGAAGGGGGGCTGTGACCAAGGTTCTCATGTTTATGCCCCTTACTGTTATTCTTTTTCACCCAACACTTTTGAGAACTGGGGAGGAGATATGTGCATGTAGTCACATGGTTTATGTATCACAACGTACCCAGCGAGAGACGTGCGGGCCCTGAGCTGTGACACGCCCCTCCTCTCTCCTCACACACTAAAACACCTTCAAGGTCCTCATTACTGCCTAGGTATGTTACCATCAAATGCATAAACAGAGGCCTGCGGTGCTTTGCCATACACCAAACCGACAAAAAGCTCCTTTGCTCAGCAGGCGTGTTAAACGGCCCTATAGTTCACATTTGAGCTCTTCCGCTTTAACCGTTTGCGCAGTGCACCCATGCTAACATCAAACATCATCCTCCTCATTACACTGGAAAACAGGAGTGCCGTTAAGACCCAACCTGGCAGTACACTATACACACTGTGACAAAGGCACAGAGAATGCTTAACAAATCTGGAGGGCAAACAACAAGGGAAATAACACAAGAACATCAGGAAGTCTCTGCTGGCAACAAAACAATGACAGTGGCACATGTGTAGAAGAAATCTCGTTTGTTTTCGGTGTCACAGGCGGAGCATACAGCCAGCAGTAACACGCAACAGCAGTAACACACTACAGCAGTAACACGCTACAGCAGTAACACGCTACAGCAGCATCTTGCCTTCATTTTCCAATCAAGCAAAATATTCATTGGCTGAAATGGGCTATCAGTGTGGATGCTGCATATGTCACCAATACGTGATACTCCACCATACTCCTAAAATAAATCATCTAGCCTAAGAAAGCATTCTGTGTAATGTTTAACATTAAAACGCCCCCATTCCATCTGCCTTAGCTCTGGGTGTGTCTTCACGGTAAACCAGGAGCCCTATCTAAAAACACCAACAGACACAAGCTCTGGACTCTGGGGAGCCTTCACACCTAACCCATCTCCCGCCTGGCCCACCTGGCTGCTCTTCATCCCTGAGCACTGCAATATTTTTCCAATGTTCAAAAGCTATATATTTATCCCTTGCGTTGTTGCTAATTTAAATTTTTGCCTGATTAGTTGATTTGGACTCTATCTTGCTTAACTGAATCTTTTGACTATAAAACAGCACTTACTGTTAGCTGGATTCTCAGATAATCTCTGACCTCGTTTTAATATGTACAAGTACTCTTAAGCATTTGTGAGTCACTTTGGACAAAGGCATCTGCAAAGTGAATTATTGTAAATGTAAACTGGGCAGCATGCAGCGCTCGCCTGGACCACCACCATGAAAGCACGTTAGCATGGAAAACACAAAACACCACCCAGCATGGCAACACTGCAACTACAGCTTCAGAATAGCAGCACTGTAACTATCTGGCACCTGCCAACAACTAGTTAAACAGAGGTAAATCAGCAGAGGATGAGTAGACCAGGAAGGGGGCTGAGGGGTGAGGAGGTGAGGGGTCCCATCCGGCATCATGCCTCATCGGCACAAAGGTAGGAAACGTCTGGGGCCGTGCTTTGTATTGTGAGACGGCCGATAAATAACAAGGCCCTCCCCACTCTGCGAAGCTTCTTCTCCTACTCATGTGCATTTTAGCAGAGGATGCACTGAGCACAGTAACAGGCTAAAAACACATCCCCCAGAGAACGCAGCCCCCAGAGAGTGAGGCCCGCAAAGAGTTAAAAACACAGCCTCCAGAGAACGCAGCCCCCAGAGAGTGAGGCCCACAAAGAGCATGGCCCCCAAAAAGCACTGAGCCCAAAGAGCATGGTCCCCAAGGAGCGTGGCCCAGCCCCCAGCAGCAGAAACAAGGTGAGAAGGCTGCCAGGCAGACCAGCTGACAGGCAGGCCCACACCTGGCCACACCTGTCCATAGCAGTCTTCATATCCAACACTTTCCACACAGACGTATTTCAGTTTTTTTTATTTTGGAATAGTTGTTTTTTTCTCTTGTCTGCACTAACAGAGCCTACTTACCAGACAAACCTTCCGACTGGTAAACTTTCACCTGTCACCATTCTGGCTTCCACCTTCCTACAACAACAGCATCTCCTTAATGACTTGCTCATGCGCATATGTGAGTACAACACAGCTTTGGATTGGAAGGGAGCATGTATAGCATGGCATGGGGACTGACTGTAAATCATGACCTAATCGCACAGCGTACATCTTCTGTTCAGATTAAAGACCAGCCCCCACCCCCACCACCACCCCCAGCTCCAGCTCCTTGTCTGCCAGGGACAGGGTGAAGTCCATCGCCCCAGAGGATAGTCCAAAGGACCATGAGCTGTAAATAAACAATCCACTGAACCAGTCCTATTCCTTTAGCATTTTCCAGTGACATTAGCAGTTCATTAGCACTTCATATAGAAGCTTTTCTACATATTTTTAGAGCAAATGAACCAGCTGGCCTCAGCTGTGACCAGTCTCTGGGGACAGATGCCCACCAGTCCTGTTGCCCAAACTCCTGCTCCATCAGCCTACTATTCTGAAGGCCGAGAGCCAAAAAAGGTTGTCAATCTCATGCAATCCCATATTTGAGGAAGGATGAAGAAATGCTTAGAAGCATGACAGCAAATAACTATAAAGTAAAAAACAAAAGCCAGTCGGCTGTTACCCTGATGCCAGTGGCTTATTCAGAGGTTGGTAAAAGTAAAAAGAGAGCAGAAAGCAGGAGCTGATCTTACATAAACAGGAGCGTTGATCACCAGGCCTTTTGACAGGAGGGCCAAGCAGAGCACGCCTGACAGCTGGAAGAAGTACAGGGCATATTAAGTGTCACTTGGGTTTGTTGACTCAGAAGCTTAGGTGTCACTGGAGGACTGGCATGGATACAAAACATCAAACCCATGACAGGGGATGAGCACCAACTTGCTGAATTAGTGTCTCCTCTGGCCTGGATTCCAGGTTTACTCTGCCTGTCCTTCAGAATGTGGCCAATCTCTTTGTCTCCTCTCCTCACCATTTAACCAACAAATAAAGTGTGGGGGGGGTGTTAGCCTTAAAGTCATAATTCAAAACAACAAAAGTAGCAGTTGTGTTTTTGAAGAGCACAAGATCTGCCTGCAGGAACCGTAGGTAAATGGGAGCTGGGCTCCTAACACAGACAACTGCAGTTTAATGACAAACCAGACTAACTGGATGAAGTATTTCAGTAAGTAAACAATATGTGGCCAACACACATGCTGCAAGAGCAGGTCAGAGGCGGGATACTCATGCAGCCTTCTGTGGGTTCATTTGGAAAGGTGATACTGTGTGGTCAAAGTCTGTGGTCAGAGCACGTTACACACTGTTCACTTGAGCTGTGTCACCAGTCTTGGCTCACGAGGGTTCGCACTGAGAGCACCCCCCCCATTATTTTTAGCTTTGAGTTTTGCAATGACACAGTTACGGGTAGGAAGCGACAGCAAGCACGCACGTAGTGTTGTCGGGGATTTAATTATAGCTCTGCTACTGCCCCACCACCCTGACACGCCCCCCCTGGATGTGACCGCCTGAGAAATGGTTTTCTAACTTTATGACCCCTCATGCAGGAGTGAAACAGCTACTAGACTGTTCCTCCCCGGGAATAAACAACATTCCCCATCACATGGGATCAGAGTTCTTTCCAGCACAGAGTGATGTGTCCAGTTGCTTCTAAGTGACAGGGTGGAAAAATATGTTGTGCATAAATACGCCTGCTTAACCTGTGTAGTCATGGTCCTGTCGAGGAACACATTAAACAGAAAAAAGCCACAATATGAAAAGGTGCCACACAAACACGCTATACATGTATAACACTGATGTAACAACAGAACATACTTCTCTACACTATCTAGGCTAGACATCAACACATTGTCATTGTATTCTCAACTTCAATCCACGCAGTTGTTGGGGCCCCAGACAGTACAGCACCCTCCGGCAGAATGACCATGGTTTATGTTGAGAGTGAGTGCGTTCCATACACACACCCGTGGATAATGATCAGTGCAGTTTTATCTCCTCCACAGAGCACTTTGGCACTGTATAAACATGTGGGCAAAAATCTTGATTCTTTTCTTACAAAGTTGAGGGAGACAAGGGCGGGTTGGGGGTGCTTTTTGTGCACATAATCCCCATTTCCATTTTAAGATGTTTGCTGAAAGTTGTGAAAGAATAAACACTTTCTATGAAGCACCCAGAAATGACCAAGGAAATACAAAAAGGGACTGTAATGGGAGACTCTGTGACCATGGCAGTAATAGTGAAGCAGACGGTTACGGTCAGTGCAAACGAGGTCCATGAGCGGGATGGCTGGTGAATGCGGCAGAGCCAGCACTATAGACAGACATGCTTCCCGGAGCCTTCCAGGCTGCTCCCAGCCTCATTAGGGACGTGGAGGTTATGCTCCACAACCTGGACAACAGGAACAAAACCACGTCAGTGACCTCTGGGCCTGCGGAGGTCAGCCTACTTTTTAACGGCTTTGAAAGGCACTTAATAACATCCTCCTTAGCACTAGACTCTCAAACAAAGAGGAGGGTAGACACACAGCCCTAACTGGTAATGAAAGCAGGTCGTGTTTAGAAGAGGCGGCCCTGACCTCAGATCCTCCCTCTAGCCAGAGAGCCTAACCAGTGGGGCGGGGGCCGGGGCCCGCCCGGGGCCGGGGGGCGCGGCACGGGGGGGGGGGCGGGGGAGGGGGGGGGGGGGGGGGGGGGTGGG
>JABJVR010000013.1:3068145-3079618 GCA_025773905.1 Chitala chitala
TCTGTATATGAGCTCTCTACCGAGGGAGTGCTGTATATGAGCTCTCTGTATATGAGCTCTCTGTATATGAGCTCTCTACCGAGGGAGTGCTGTATATGAGCTCTCTCTGGGCCATGTCCTACTTCTGATGTTCTCCACTGCAAAACTACAGGGACTCTCTCTGAAAGACCCCTCTAGGTGACGGCTGAAGTTCTCCCTGGGAAGGTATGTGGGAATCCTTCCTACAGCGTGCTCCCTTTGGGATGCTGCACAGAGGTCTATGTGTGGGTGTGAGATATGTGCCTCTCCAGCTTCCCAGACCAAAGCTCTGCTCTCACATCCTACTCCTCAGCCTTACCTGAACCTCATACCCAGATGGCAAGTAGCATCTTAGGTCAAAGGGGCAAATCGTGGTCTCACAGATCCACATTGAACACAATGCCACCCACAGACCTACCCCTTCCTCCAGAGGGCATGAAGACACAGAGAGGCCCATTCTCCTCCGCAACCATCCTTTTTTCCATCCTTTGCAAAGTTTAACCCCAATTTAATTCTCTGCACATGTCTGAATGGGTTGTGGTTTTGCACACAAAAAAGGTTTGTACGGACGCCAAGAAAGGCTTTGCTGCAGCCACTGTATGGTCACATTACATAAACTTTCCTTAGTGTATGGGAGGATTACTCTACAAGCAACTGTAAGGCCCTCCTAGAGACTCTCATGATTGAAGTAATCCTACAGAGAGAGGGGGAAAACTTGTAAGAGTAATGTGAGAACTAGGTGTAGCAGGGTCAAAGACTCCAGGGGAGCTACCTGAGACCATGTGACATGCTGCACACCAATCAGGTACCAGGTCTGCAGGACAATCACGGCCCTGTGTCTGTCATGTGAGGACTACCACACCTGCCTTCCGAATCCGGTTTGTCAGGACGTCAGGTTGCCGGCAGCCTTTGGGACAGAGGTGCAGCATGCAGACTGAAACCTGCAGCTCTTCCACTGAGGTTTACCCCTAAATACAAAAACCTCAAAAAGGCTATAAACTGGGCTGGTCTGTTCCAGCTGTCAATAAAAGCGATCTTAACATACATGTGGTTAGGTCTCAACAATGATGCAGGTGTTCCATGTCTACTTCTCCTCATCCAGGTAGAAGGCAGCCTTCTTTCTAAGCACCTCTATCTGCTACTACAAAAAAAGACATCCTCACTGAGAATGTCACTTCCATAAAGCTCATTGAAAGTTCTCTCTCTCACTCCCTCACTGTTCTGCCTGCTGGAAAAAGGACGTGGCACAAGCAGCTTGTGTGTCAGCTCAGCATCACCACACAAGGGCTGCGCTTAATTATTTCTGGATGAAGAGAAGGGGTAAAAAAAAGTTTTCAGCATGTTGTTTTACATTTGTGCTAGTTGGCTCCTTTAGCCGTCCTTCTGCCAGGCACTTGAAACCAGAGTGTTTTTTGAATCAATAAGTTGTATGAAGGAAGGGTGGGTGAGGGGAGGGGTTGTTCAGGCACACCCGTGGGCCTTTGCCAAATCATGAGCTTGTGCCTGTGGCCTCCTTGGATTAGGCAGACGCACAAAGCCCTCTCTTCTTGGCAACCGAAAGGCGTGGACCAGGAACGCTGAAAACCTCAGCCCAAGCAAAACGGTTTAAGTGTCAAAAGCAGCATAAAAAAATAATAAACTTTTTGTACACCACCCTTTGTTGCTGCGGTAACTAAACGGGCCTGACCTTGTGAAATGTGGTCCTTTATTGAGAATCAGAAGCTGTCCGGCTCGGACCTGGAGAAATGACACACGGTCACGAGCAGGTTCTGAACACGGAGGCACCAGCCGTAAGGGTATGTCGGCTGTGAGAAGATGGGCCACCCTCAGGCTACACACCATCAAACCCATCTTCTTCACTTTGTACCACAAATGCCTGAACATGAAAGAATTCTTGAGCTCTTGAGAAGGCGAAAAAGGTAAATCAAAACCTATAAAGTAAAGCAAACGTCACAATTTCTCTACCTGAAAAAACCAGACCCTGGTCAGTTACAGAGTAGACCAGCAATTCCTGAAGATCATGTGCCCTATATTCAGATGAGGTTTTCTGACGAGGAACTGGTGATATTCCCCTACAGCTGCCTGAAACTCCATGAAACCATCATCATGAACCCACTGGGAATCAGCCACTGACAGGCCATTTCCCTGAGTGCAATGTACACGGTTTGTCAACAGACAGCTGTGTGTGTGTGTGTGTGTGTGTGTGTGTGTGTGTGTGTGTGTGTGCGTACGTGTGTACATGCATGTGCGTGCGCATGTCTGTGCACATGTGCGTGCATGCGTGTGTGTCTTACATGCGTGTACCCTGCATGTGTCACAGGAACTTGACATCAAAATGAAAACTAAACATTTAAAAAGTGTTTTGCAAAAGAAAGCGTGCAGCTGGAGACGTGTGGGTAGGTGCGGGGTTAGCATCTGAGGGCCGGATGTCACAGACAGCATCAGCAGCCAGGCCTGCACTATGACTGGCGGCTCCCTCCTGGAGCCTGGGAGGACGGGTGGGGGGGCCACGCATTCAGGCCCCACAGTGGCCTACTGTTAATCGAGCACCATGTGTGAAAGCTACAGAGAGATTAGTTTGTACAGCTGCTGCCATTTGTCATAACTGCCCTTAACAAGACACACATGGCACTATGGGCTGTGAGCAGAGAGGCAGGCCTGGTCCGGGACTCAGACCCAGACGCAAACTTGGGCCAGAGACACACTTTAAGTAAGAGATAAAAGGTGTTACAGGACACCACGTGACAGACGTTTGTGTATCACAGGCAAACAAGCTCTGCCCTGATCTTCGAAACCTGTCTGGAAAACCAACAGGGCCACTGCCTGGGGTGCAAAAACTGCAACGTAAAAACAGAGACGTTCTGAAGTCAGCTACCAAAGTCTGATCCAGTGTGAGTCACAGACGCGCTTTTGTCGGCCCAGAAAAGCCGACCCCGTTGGATCTGGAGTATATTTTTCAAATGAACGGAAGCATCACCTTGCATGGTGAGGAGTGGCTAGCTGGTGGCATTCAGTGAGCGGGGAGAGGACACTTCTTATCACTCCGCCACAAGGCAGTGCAGTGGATTAACTCAGCAAGATCAAACACTGAACAATGCTAGGTAGGGAAGGGAAAGAAAAACACTTCAAAACAAACAGTCTTGAGTGTGTGTGTGTGTGTGTGTGTGTGTGTGTGTGTGTGTGTATATGTATATCTGCGTGTATATGCATGCGTATATGTCTGTGCGTGTCTGTATGTGTGTTTGTATGCATGTTATTATGATTGTATATGCGTCTATATGCTTGTCTGTGTGTGTCTCCATGAGAGTGAGTGTGTGCATGTGTGAGCACGCGTGCGTGTGTGTGTATGCATATGTGTGTGTATATGTGCGCGTGTGCACAAGTGCATGCGTGTGCATGTACGTGCATGGGCATGTGTGCGTGTGCATTTGTCTGCGACAGAGAATGTAGCACTAACATGCCTCCAGCGTGCCAGAGTGGTGGGGCTACAGAGCTCACAGAACTGTAAATAATTACACTGTCATCAGGCAGGCATCTGAGGCCACGCTGCTGATAAGGCCTCCTTGCTATCGGCCCAGCCTGTCTCAGCCAGCCCTTTCAAACCACGAATCCCCCAATTACAGCTAAATGTATTAATATGCGGCAGTGTTTCAGCATGATAAAGGCTAATCTTCCCCACTCTTCCGCCTGTACCAGATCCCAATCTGGAGTGGAGTATTTTTTCACTACTAACGGGACAGGAAGAGCAGAGAGTACCCCCTCCCAGATTCCTGTGTAAGAAACACACAGAGAGCCTTCTACATTACAAAAACAGCTACACCATACTGCTTTGTATGCTTTTATCTGCCTGATGGGATTTAAATATGATACCAAGTACCATGATTTCAGCGTACTGTGCACAAAGGACAACAACTACATATACATACAAAATAGTAGTGTTACGATAAATAGGAGAATTCTACATACTGTTCAGTGAAAAGAGGCCAGTCAGACAGGTTACACTGGGATGATCTCTGGTAAGGCCTTCATAATGGGACTCCCTCAGGTAGCCAGTCATAGGAAACGTCACTTAACTAAACCCTGACTGATGCTAATCACAGCAAGTTTGGGAATTAGAAACAGAACATAGAAAATTTGCTATTTGCATATGGTCCAAAAATGTTAGAAAGTGGGGTGGCAATGACCCCCTAAAAGAACGTGTCCTTTTGATGATCAGCACAAGTCGAAGCAGGAAAGGAAGAAGTTATTGACAGCTGTTGTCAGGGTTATAGTTAAGTCCTTCAGGAGTTCCATCATGCCTAACACTTCAAGTGTCTAAGTGTAAAGTGCACTAATGAATAAGTGACATGCTAGTTAAACCAATCAGATGAGCACAGGGCATGAATTTCTCTTTGCCTTTATTGTACCCAGCTAGACTGAAACTCTTAAAATTTACTGTAACAATTTAAAATCTGAAGGCACATTTCTGAACTCAGCATTAGAGCCACAGACCTCTGTATAGCACTGTGGGGGTTACGTTCACCTCAGAGGTCCTGTCAGCACGTACTGATATGTACTCCGTGATCTGGCACACAGACTTCATTCTGGTGTTCACAAATAGCTTACCTAAGTTTGAATTTGGACTCTCAGAGGGTAATTTTTGTCCATACTGTGGAGTTTTTGGTTTCTCTCCCCAACTTAAACCTCACTTACATATAGTTCTGTACACCCACTGCTGTAAAGTGCCTTGGGGAAATCTTGTTTTGAAAGGCACTATATAAACTTCATTTAAATAAATATAATCTATACTTTTTGACTTTCCATGGTGACACAATACAGTAATTACTTCCTGTAATTCTTCCAGTTATTGGAAGTATGAAAAGACTTTAAAATGTATATAGAGATATGAAAACCCATAAAAATTCCTGAAGGGGAGTCTAAAATCACTATCATTTTAATGCCAGCATGAAAACCTTTAAGAATTTTGAACGGGGTTTAAAACTTTTTAGAGACCTATAAGCGTGCTGACATACGTACATACAAACCCTGTTATACACAAGCAGTCTCATTGACCTCCAGCTCACAAGATTACATCTGTGCCTTAAAGATTAGGCAACTTTTCCTGCTGAAATTTGAGGCAAAGGTAAAGTAAACTCTTTCTCCAAAGAAACAATATCAAGTTTACACTTTATATGTCTCCTTCAATTTAACATTAACTCTGAACGCTTGAAGATACAAGTTTAGTGCAACGTATTTGACTAGCATTTCATGTTCATAAAAGCTCCTGACAATCTAAATATTTGCCACGTTTTCTCATGTGGTCCTTAATGAATGAAAGTGGCCATTACATAAGAATTGCTGGTGGGCACAAACAAGAGACGGCGTCCTTGGTAACGAGCACAAGCCTTAACGTGGTTGCAATCACTCGATCTAGTGCATGCATTTTCTAGCCCAATTGCCCCAAAGAAAAGGCCCGGCTCATCCTGTGACCCCTCGTCATTTACTTTCCTTCTAAAGGTTTCACCCGAAAGAATACACTATATTTTTATAAATATAGTAGGCTTGAATGTTTTTTTAATGAAAGTCTATGGCTGTGATAGTCGGCTTCACCCAGATTTTTGACCAATTTTCATCCCACTTCCCAGCCCTACTTAGACAGCACTGGTCAACACTGTACTGACAACACCATGGGAACAGTGAGGACACGAGGACAGCTCTGCTTACTACGTTTACACCAGTGTGGCGCACCCGCAGGCCGCTCTTACAGGCCGCTCAGTGTGGCACACCCGCAGGCCGCTCTTACTGCCAGACAACCAGGAAGGCCGGGGACATGAAGCATTGACTGGGTCCAAAGAGGAGCCCTCACGTTTAGGCCAAGTGTCCAGCACAAAGGTTATGGGCCTTATTATGGGTTGGCCCTACAGAAGAACACCAAGTGAGCACCCACCCTCTAACTAAACAGGTCACAGTTTCTGTCCTTTTGTGCACTTAGCAACTTCTGTAGAAGAAGAGAAATGATGAATGAAAAACAAAGAGGGCCTTTTTAAAGGGAGCCTTTAATTAAGGCCTTGCACCACAGCAGAAAATCTGCTTTGGCACTGCAAAGTGAGGGAGGTTCAGTGGCACATTGGTACATGGCAATTATTACAGCCTTATAAAAGTACTTAATGTAACTGCAGATTCTATCCACTTACAAATGCTGAAATTCCTAACTGCGGTTCTGAAAGGTCAGACTAGGCATGAGGACTACAGCTATCTGCCCTTAGGGCCTGAAATGCACAACAGATTTGGGTCGGGCCATGTGCTCATCACACGTTAATTAAGTAACAGCCCTCATTGCATTAATGGATGGCCTGCAATGCTGAGTCTTTAATTACATTTTCACTATTTCAGCAAGTCAACCATGCCAACGCAAAAAAAATCGAACATCAAATAGCACTAACATAAGATAATTGTGACTGAACATACCCAATGCCTCCCCACACCACTGAACAGGTGAATTGTTTTTAAAGGACCAATCTGTGCACCACATTTTGAGCAGCCCTCCAGGACTGGGGAGGGGGGGGAATTGGCTGCAATTAAGTTGCCGCGGCAACGCCCCCAGACAGTGGGGCCTTTCTTCTCACCAGCCACCTGCACAACCAGATCTTCTGTTACGCCACACTCCTGCCCACGGAGGGGGGGGGGTCTGTGGACACAGTGGAGTGTCTCTCTGAAGGCCCAGGGGACACCAGTGTAGAGTTCCGCTCCTTCTTGCTCTGTTTCTTTCTCTACTTTGCTTTCCTTTCACTACACATTCCCACACCTGCCACCTGAACATACAGTGCAAACACATATAGGAATTTTTGTTTGTTTCTAATATGGCAGTTTAAAAATAGATAAGACCACCTCAAGTGGCAAGCGGGAGAAAAAAGATGGAAACGGACAGGGGTGTTTTAGCCTCTGTCTTTTCTCTCATCGTTTTCAGACTCCTTGCTGTTTTGACAGGCTTTTGTCTGTTAATACGTCCACGGGACGGTTTGTGCATTAACTGTGCAGCTTGTGTGTTGTCTACAAGCTGCCAGAGAGGGTCCTATCTGCACCCTCCTCAAGAACACACTCAAAGACTAGCACTGCGTCTCCTGTACAAACACACTCTCGGCTGCTTTACTCTAACCATGTCATCGGGGGCTGAACGTGGGAGAGGTGAGGCTGCTTGTTGCTCAAAGGGGACTACAACCCTGTCCATCTGTTAGCTCAGATGCTGGACTGAGCCATAAACACACACCCTCCTACACAGCCGTCGGGATTCTCTGACAATAACATGTTTCTGTCCCTGGACACAAAGGTGTTCTCCTTTCTAAGAGTGGGCTCACCTCCTTACACTTGAAACTGCAGGAAAGTCACTATGAATATTTATCAACAAGATGTTTCAGGGTTTGGAAAATTAAAGAAAAAGAAAATTAAAGAAAAAGAAAAAAAAAAAAACAATCAGCATCCTGAAGAAGGCTTGAATCGTTTGTTGCGGTTTATGAAACAGGGCCGCTTCAACACAATAACACACAGCTGTTCCCAACCCTATTGCAGGCCACACAAATGTACACACATAGCTGATAAAATCTGTGCTGCCCATTTTCAACAGCCCACCCCCAACTGCCAACTCTACAGAACCACCGCAGTCATCGTGAGGGCCACGACGAAAAGGTCGCGGCTCCTTCATGTTTCCCACCCCGCTAACTTATTACCATGGTTAGCAATACCCTCAACAAAAGAGGAGAAAGTCATTACTCTGGTCCAGCCATCCGCCCTGCTGAGAATAAAAAGCACAGCCAGGCGGGGGGTGGGGGTGGGGTGGCAAAAAAGTCACGGTCACCCCGGCAACAATGCCAATTGTCTTCTCCCCTGCTCAGTCGCCATTCATGTGGCTGGCCTGATGAGGGATGCCTCTCCGTGTCGTCCCAGACGGAGGAATTCTCCCCTTGGTGCGCCAGGGCCTTGTCTGGCCGGGCTCCATCACAGCTGTCTGATTAAGAGCGACTTACTGAGAGCAGGCCCCGCCCAGCCGGCTCTGCTATGTTTGTGGGGGGGGCTATCAGTGGGGTGGGTCCCATGGGGGACCACAAGGCAAGTGTTTGATCCATTTTCATTTCCAAAGTAGTTTGTTAGCAATGATTGCCACTCTTACTACATGGAAATAAGAAAGTGAAAGGAGATGAGGTCAGGGCCACAGGAGCCAGGCGAGAGCCAGGCGGGTACCAATCCAGCGCCAACCTAGTCCCTATAATTCTGCAGGAGATCACGTCACACGTCAGAACAGAATCAGACCCACAAAAAACAATTTGCTTTTATTACAGTCATTTTAAATAAGTGATAGTTGTCAGGAATTTGAAACATAAAACGTTTTACGTCTTTAAAGCTACACTCAGATAACTGGCCCAAAAACTCTCTGCCTGGTAGGAAAGTTTTACAGCTAAACAACCTAGACATATGGTCTCATACAAAAGACGAAAAAACTAAGTGGATCAAACAGCCAAAAGTCAGACTTGAAAAGTTCCACAATCTCCACTTTGGGCAACCCAAAATCTCTCTCTCACACACACACACACACACACACAAGCTTAATGGTCTGGTTTAGTTTAGAGGTGTCTGTGTTTGTTTGGCTTTGCAGGGTTCACTGTTAATGACACACAGGTCAAGCAAACCCTGTTGCAAAATGGAAGGGTCGATGTAAGAGGCATGTCATGTGTGGGGTGGGGTGTGCAGAGAGAAATTGTGAAAATGAGATGAACATCTGGGAGAGAATAACAACACAGGCTCCTAATGCCAAGCCTGAATGAACCAGAGCGTTAGCAGTGTTGGGCTGCCTGTCACAGCGCCCTGTGCACTGAGTATGATAAACCAGAGCACTGGCAGTGTTGGGCTGCCTGTCACAGCGCCCTGTGCACTGAGTATGGTGAACCAGAGCACTGGCAGTGTTGGGCTGCCTGTCACAGCACCCTGTACACTGAGTACTGCTCTAGTCTCAGCACTCGTCATGTCTCCAGCAAGGCATGCAGACTGTAAGAGTCAGGCCAACACTAAGGCAGCCATGTGCTAAACATACAAGCAGCCCAAAACAAAAAGAAAATTGTAAGTAAACAAATTAGTAATAAAAAAGGCAATGAGAAGTTCTTTACAAATGTCATTGGGCATAAATCAACCCATGAGGTGCTGTTGAGCTCATCTTCCAAGGCAGTGGAGTGAAGTGTACATACAGAGGCCTGATACAGTACCTCATCTCTGTGTACCTCAGCAGTGTAACACAGACAGACACACAGGGACACACACAGGGACAGGCAGAGAAACACACAGGGACACACACAGGGATAGGCAGAGACACACAGGGACACAGACAGGGACAGGCAGAGACACACAAAGGCACACAGAGGTGCACACAGACACACACACAGGGACGCACACACAGGGACACACACACACAGGGACACACACAGGGACACACACAGGGACACACACACAGACGCACAGGGACACGGCCCCCCCAGGAAACACCTGAAAGCAGCTGCGCCGGGGGCACGTCAGGTCCACTGATGCGGAAGAGCAGCTCCAAATCAGTAGAAAGGTCAAGTGGCCAACAGCGACTTCAGTGAAACCCCTGACCCTGGCAGCTGGGGGCTCCTCTGCCCCCGCCCACCCATAGAGTGCCAGTGCATTTGTTTTCACAGATCTGTTTTGGTCAATTACACTTCACAGGACACAGTCCGCATCACTTTGCAAGGGTCTTGACACTGGGGCCAGGAGCTCAGGCTGCCCTCGTAAAACAAGGATCCTCACACAGTGGAACAAATTAGGGGTAATTCGAGTGAGGCCAGGACCTGTCAGGGCCGTAAAGCACAGTGCGCAGCCTTCAGCGTGTGCAAAAGATGAACAAAAGCACAGCATCAAATATCCTAAATGTTCTAAAACACTTTTAAATGCATGTAATACTTAAGTACTAAAATGGTACGCCACACCCTATAAGCACCACAACAATCAAACCAATGAAAAATGTGATGCACCGTCCACAAACTAGTCAAAACGCAGTAAAATCACTGCTAAAACCTAACATTAGCATTCAGACAGACACAAAGTTGTGATCTCATCTCCTTTGTACCTTACAGAAGTGTAAGGATAACACTGCACTTCAAACCAAGACATGACACTGGCCACGTATTTGAAACTAATCCTGAATCCTACTTCCACAAATATTTATTTAACCCATATCAGCACTAAATTCGTAGTGAATAACGTTTCTTGTCGGGTTTGGTTTATTCTACTTTAAGAACGTCAATCATGTCAAATTATAAATGAAACACCATCGAAGGCCATGAATAGAAACATATTCCAGACTGTAATGTGGACCAATAACTGGACCAAACCCCACAGATACAACTGAACTGAGCACGTGTGTGTTTGTATTTTATTTTGTATTACATAAACGTTTCATTTGTCCACAGGAGGCTATATTTAATATATGTATAAAGTATAAATAATATTAAAATTATAATTCAGGAAAGTATTGATATTTGAGACTTATTGGTTGTTGTCTGTTGCCTTCATTTATTTCACATAAACCAAAACAAAAAAAAAAAGAGAACACTAAAAGCTTTCGGTACCTGGCAACGGTATCGATCCTGCCCAAGATTCCACCCCTAACAGGCACTGTGCTTAGGAAATAGTTACAAGTTACGAAATAATAATAAAAAGCCCCAGTTTTCGCGCTGCAGGCTGTGACTTGATGTGTTTCACAAAGTAACATTTTACCTTAATGTTTCTAACTTACAGCAGCAGTAAGCAAGTCTTGCGAAGACACTGGCAACCCGACAGGCTGTATCTGCAGTGCACCGGCCGCCTGACACTGAAAAGGACGCCCTGCCTTTCTGCACGGCTGTTTCATCTGTTCAGACGTTCAGTGTGGACAGCTGCCCTGGGCTACCCAGAGATTAATGGAAACCATTTGGTCCTTCTGGAGTCAAAAGTGAAGAGGAGGCATCACAGGAGGTACTGGGGTTTGGGTACGTCCACCATTTGTCCTGATGAGAATCGCTCCTGCTACACTCAGCCCCCCCACCGTTTCCGCTACACTGGGATGGCCCTTCTCAAGAACCCCAGTGAAAAGAAGTGGCGGGATAAGAATGGTATCTGGCAACGACCAGCAGACAGGAGGGGTGGGGGAGAGGGGCTTTGACAGATACCCCCCACAGCACCCAAAGCCCTGCCGGGCATTCATCTGGGCGGGCACATGAGTGCCATGCAGCAGCCGCGCCCAAAGCAAGGGGCACACAGCGAACCCCTCTGCCTTCCCCCAGAAGGCTCATGGTGTCCCACAAGGCTGTCACTCTGCTAGCAGAAGGACTTTCAGAGACACTGAACTTAAGCACGCACCGGTGGGGGGGGGGGGGGGGGGGGGGGGGGGGGGGGGGGGGGGGGGGGGGGGGGGGGGGGGGGGGGGGGGGGGGGG
>JABJVR010000013.1:3079718-3096646 GCA_025773905.1 Chitala chitala
AGCGAACCCCCCTGCCATCCCCCAGAAGGCTCAGGGTGTCCCACACGGCTGACACCCTGCTAGCCGAAGGCCTTTCCGAGACACTGAACTTAAGCAACCAACACGGCCCCCCCCCCCCACAACAAGTCACCTGGCTTCAGAACAACCAACCTGCAAAAAACACAACCTTAACATGAGAACAAGCAGAACGCAAATGCACATACGAACGACACTGGTCACCTGTTTCTGCATACAAAAATGATAAAGTTTGACTGTATTCTGAAATTTAAAAACTAAATGACAAAATGACTCAACAATGACAAGGTGAGATGTTCGTCTGGTCACCATGAGTGTGATTTAGGAGCAGAAAGCGGCCGTCTTTGTGTGCGCGCGTGTGCACAGACGTCTGCTTCCTCGTGCGACTACAGCAGAACAAAGCGGAGCAGCACTCATTCTGCGGCCGGTGTGCCCACTGCATTGCGGATGCCAACCAACGAATCAAAGGCGCGCTGCAAGCAGACAAAGAGGGTCTGGTGCCAACCTCCGTACCACTAACAGCCATTACTGGCATCATCCGCCATCCCAGCCTCCCTTCTTGGCACCTCACAAACAAAATGGCGCCACTCTGTGAGAACACAATGTGACAGCATTGTCTACATGGGCACTGCTCACTGAATGCTAAACACTTTTTCCCACAGTCAAGTTCCCCATAACCCCCTCCCTATATTTTTTTCTTCTTGGTGTGCTTATTTGGGTTCACCAGCCTACGGCAGCATCCATAGCAGCATAACAGTGTGCTTTAAAACAGCAAAGCCAACATCTCAGTATATATCCACGCTTATACTGTTGTATTTCAGAGTGTTGCCAAATGATGTAATTCCAGTCAATGTGTCAGACTTATTCACTGACAATAAATACCCTGAAAGAAAAGATCAGTTTGACAGTTGGCTGCATCAACAAAACACATGCAATTAATAGTATGCTAAGAAATGGGAGGAGCTGACCATCAGCATCTCACATCTCGCCACACAATCGTGCCTTTTCAGAAACTTATCGAAAAAGTCAACTCTAAATCCAACCTTTGGAAAACGTACCCTTACAACATAAATTGGCTAAATCTTCAACGTGTTTCATTCTGGTGGAAGGTTTACACAACATTTTGCTGTTTCTTTAAATTTTTTCTCTTACAAATTTTTACACACCTAGAAGTTATTTTCCATTAGTTTTATTTTTCAAGAATTTTAATATTTAAATAAAACAAGATATATCAAGCCCCATAATTCAGATGGTGCAAACAGAGAGATTGATCCCTATTAAATAGACTTAGGACTGAAAAAGGGACTCTGACGGCCAACCTGCTGGCACCTAACAAAGAAACAAAGAAGACTGTAATGCCAGCCCTGATGCCAGTGGCAACCATTATCGTCACACAGTAAAGCCTTCCCAGGTTTCCCCTGGCACTTGACGAACACAAAATGGAGGCTCACAGTTAGAGGATCACACGCATCTTTCTCAATGCTTCTACAATTTGTTTCCCTTCATGTACCGACCCATCATTTTCTGCATTTCTGCCCATATCTGTTTCAGCTGCTTTCCATTAATGTGCTTAAAAAGAACGATCATGAAAAGAACAAGAATTTTAAAAAGATTTTTAAATGTTCGTCTTTAAATTGAGGTAACTCAAAAGAAACAATTGTAAATACAAAAGGTATAAATACTCTTTTCTCCTTAACAAAATTCCAACGAATATCCGAAATACTGAATCATTCTGCTTATTCGAAAAAAATATATTAAACCATTTTTAGCATGGAGAGAAATGTAATATTGTTCAAATTTGCTGTAAAACATTCACTTCTGAGTACTGAAAAAAACCTATTTTGACAGCTCTGGTGCAGGGAAAAGGGCCCGGCTGTGGCGTTATTCTCAGAAGACACTAAAGGGTCGGCCCGGGGTGAAATTCTCTGGGAGTGTGTACACACACTAAGTGGTAATACCACAATGCAACAGTCACATTTAACTGCCTCATTAGATACTGAGCATTCACACTAACCTCTGTCACAAAACCTCAATTGCACGTCCCAAAATTGCCCATAATTACAAGTCCTTCTGCAACTTCTAACCAAAAAAAAAGGAATAACTGGCACCAAACCACACCATTCTTATGCTCACCTCACGAGATTAAAATGATACACTGCCACTCCAACATGTCCTTCCTCACTCACAGTCTTCAGCAGTAAAACACTTCTCCTTTCTGTACAGCCTGGCAGACCTAACGTCCATATTTTTTCATGTTTAGACTCTGACGTATGTGTGACCCTTCACCTCAGCACAACAAGACAAGTTCGCTTCATCAATCGATTCTTTGTGCTTGACAGTCGTCGTTGTCAGAATATAAAAAATGTTTTATTAAAACAGAAAAGCATCGTATGTAGCTGAATTTCTGTAGCATATTTTTATTATTGTACACATAACATTTTCCCCAAATGTAAATAGTGCAAAAAGCAAATAACTGAGGCTCGGAGTAAAACAGCAGCAGCACTGAGCACATTATTTTCTCTAACCATTTGATCTATTTGATCAAATCAGTTAATCTTGTAACTATAATAAAAAGCCATTTTCCTTGGGAAACTTATCAATGTATGTAAGTGGCACAGACCTCAAAAGAGTCTTTATGTGTTTTTTCTGAGGTCAATGTGTTACATGTGTAGAAACTGTACAGATCACACCTGAATATGACGAGGAATTTAATTTCTTCCAAGCAATGTCAATAATATGAACACACTTGGAGCATGTGATTAAAGTGGGGCTGTAACGGTGATCTGCCGTAGGGGGGAGGGGCACACGTACCTGGGTCCTGGACATAGTACGCTAGAAAGAGGTCCAGCTCCTTGACGGACACGGTTATGTGATGCGGCTGGACACAAAGTGCAGGGTTGGTACAGTGGGGGGATTTGACGAGCCGCTCGCCGTCCGTGCTCTCCAGCGGGATGCCCTTAAACAGGATGACCATGACCAGGTCCAGCCGCCACACCTTGTCGGCCTGCCGCAGGCAATCGATGCGCCGGATCTTGCCCTTTTGGTCGGGGTTGGAGAGCACGCAGCACGCGTGCTTCTTGCCTGTCACGCTGAGAACAAAGTCCTCGCGGTACTCCTGCCGGATGTCCTTACGCAGCTTGGCCAGAAGCCGGGACGCCCACTTCTGCTTGATCTCGGGCTTCTCGCTCAGAAGCTCATCCTTAACGGCACGCTCCTCGTCCTTCGACATGCGCTTCTCGTGCTTCTTGAAGTACTTGCGCTTCCGAGCCTGGAGATTGAACCACGTGTAGGCAATGGCACGGACATGCGGAAGAAGCGCTTCAATAAAAGGATGAAACTCGTCCTGCAAGTGCAACAGGAATAAAAGGAGAGCCAAGGAGAGAGAGAGAGAGACAAAAAGTTAGCAGGGACAGGCATGAAACAGAAGTGACCTCTTGGCAATAACTCCTGACCAATTAGCCCATTTCATTCTTAGCCAAAAGAAAACACACAGCCCTTTATAAGACAAAAACACAGCCCTCAAACCCATCACAAGCAAAAGCCCTTTGCTAATCATTCGTGCCGTGCGCACTGCTGAAAGCAGCGGCACCATCGTTACTGCAACACTGTCCAACCACAAAAAGAGCATGTAAAAACACATGTTGTGGAAGCACTCCTCCACTGCACACACATGCCATATCTGTAGCATTATCACATTATTTACCTAACGTTTATCTTACATTTTAGTTGGGCTGCAAAATTTACAATGAAAATGCCAAAAAGCAACTGCTTTTGCTCGAGCTAAAATAATGTACCATTTTCGCCGGCTGCTCCAGGTGCGGAAACGCTCTGGAACAGAATACCCCCCGCTGTTATGGGGAACAGTACGTGTTCAGAAAGTGCACAGAGCCTGCGTCTTCACAGACATGTGAGTACACGCACCTTAAACTCACACACACACAAATACATGTGTACCGTTCAATCATTTCTTTTACACAATCAAATTCCCATTCAGCGAACCCTTACACCCGGGCCCAAAATCCACCTGGGACGATGCAGCTGAAAACACTGAAACAAAACAAAGTCCCACTTCCCACAGGCGAAGGAACCGTGCAAAGGCACCGAGAAAACTGTGTAAAGTTTCTCTCCCTTTAACATGTCAGATTTGCTGTGCAGGATCCAAACAGGCGGTGTGGCCTCTGAGCACAAAACCACACAGAAGTAATTCTCTCTCATCAAAACACAAACAATAAAACATTGAAAAACAGAAGGACACAAAGGATGTTGTTTTTGCTTGCTAAATCCGTGCCACTGTAGCACACAGTGTCAAATGGTTATTTCTTAAAATATGACTGCAATGAAGAAACGCAATACACACTCACACACATCCACAGGACATTTTGGCACATATTTCTAGCTAAGTGCAGTTATAACAAACAGTTTTCTTGCTTTTTATTGAGCCTCTTAAAATTCTCCAATGTTGCTTCAATGTATACACAACATAAATTTCAATTATATAAACAAGAAACAAATTGAAGTGAGTGTCTGTCTACAGACATGCAAATAATTCATTACATTCTCGTGTGAAGGTGCTGTGGAAAACCATTTGCACAATTCATAGAAAGTAAATTCTCTACGAAATTACTAAATAAATCAACATTCTATTTGTGCAGACTAATTTTTTCATTAGTGGCTCTGTGTCACAGGGTTAGAGAAAATGTTTGGAAAAACACTTTCTAACCTTTCTTAACCAAACGCCATTTTTATAAAGCAAAAAAAAAATTGAAGAAAACAATGATTATCGTACAACTGTGCAGGATTAGCAGCACTCAAAGCAGAAATCCGTTACAGAGAGACCCTGTGGATAAAGAGCGCAATGTCACAATGTTTTACTTTATTTGTTTGGTTTCTGCTTGTGTCTGAGCCATCTTTCTACACACAGGCTGGGCCAGGGTGTGCTACAGGGTTAACCACATATTGTGCTTGGTTTAGGGAGGTTACAGTGGCTTTGGATGGAAAACCCACCAGCAGTGACACTGTGCTTATCTCTGCCCACGAGGCACCTCAAAACTACAGCGCGGGGCGTCCAAAAATGGACGGCTCTTACTGACTCACACTAAATGTATTCGGCCACCAAAGACATCAGCACACTAAGGGGAAATAAACACCAGAATGTCACTAACCCTTGGTATGTACCATCATTCTTGTGTTTCAGGTTTTCAAGAATTATATCACATGCAAAAAAATTACACAAAAATACTAAAATATTATTTTGTTATTATAGATATATATCTGTAAATTGTAACGTTAGGTAATTGCAAAGCACGTTGATTTTACACTTTGCAGATTATAATAAGATTTTATACTATATGTGGGTTTTTTTCACATTTCATTTCTCTGAGCACAAAATTAAAACAACCACTTCTTCCTAAAATTTTAAAATAAAAAAGAGTGGCTGGCAAAGAATTGTAAAGATATTTGGCAAATATACTACTGTGTTTAAGTTACTGAAAAGTAGGTTTTAAAGCTAAATCCATTTTCTCTTAAAGGATTATCTTAGATTTTTCATGCGTGTTATTCTAAGATCAGAACGTGAATTCCTGCTTGCTTACAACACATTTGATATTTTTTTCTGTAACATATTTATACTTAAATAAAAACACGTATCACAAAAGGCTATTTGGACCATAAGGAAACCGGCGCACTACGGTTAAACTCTCTGCCGTAAATCTATAGCTTTCATTTCCGCAAACCACACCATATCTCAGTCAATTACTTTCTGATGCCAAACAAAATATAAACAGTAAAATTGTGTCAGCCAAAAAGCCACAGGACTCTGTCCAAGCACTGAATCGACCTTATCACGGTTTTCATCTTCACTCACAATGTGCGAGCGCCTGCCCTTTACTTACTTAGTTCTTTACAAAACGCAAATTGAAATACTCACTTTTATGAGTACTTTAGGATTAAAACACCCTTCATTAAAATACTGCAATAGTAAAATTTTCGCAAAGCGTCGCAAGGGGCAAAATTATTAAAGTTTACTAGCAAAGTACTCCTTTTACGATATCTTGAGTATAAGGCTGTATGTCCTCTACGTATATTGACCACAACACGCTGCAATCCGTGTTATGAGAAATATTAACCAAAATCGCACCTGTCTGTCCCAGCACTATATTTCTAAACAGGATTAAACATTTCTGCTCTGTTACCATTTTGCTTAACTTACAACCATATGCTACTCTTTAACATCTAGCTGCGTGCGCATATATGTAATCGAATTAATAAAGAACACCGTTTTACTCATGCAGAACATCCGATCTTGGCATAGTTGTTGCCTTTAAATGCATTACTTTATAACGTAAGAAACTAAACATGTTTACTCTTAATATAATAAATGTTTTAAATTAGCTGTAATGAGTTTCTTCAGTTACGGTCATACTTAACTGCGATCCGCGTTAACCATCGAGCCTGGTACAATTAAAAATATTTTCATTACTCTATAAAACGCGACCGACACGACACTGCTGCGGTAATTAAATCGGGAACAGAAAATAGTATACCTGTGTTAGACAAATAGGAGAATACATCATGACCTTGATTAACACAATGCTGCTTCGCTCAGCCACAAATGTCCCTCGAGTGGATTGATTTTATCGATTCATTCCTCCTTGTCAGTGTGCGGCACACACACATACAGAAAAGTTTGTCATTAAAAATCGGAGACAGATTTTATCCGATAGCGTTAACAGATAATCAAATCCAAGCCTTCTCGTTATTCTCTTCGGTTGCAGACGTGAGGAAACATCTGATATATACTAAATTTTAAAGATATCCCGGCTGCATCCAAATCGGCTAATCCCGAATTGAAAAAACACGACAAATACAGTAACCGGAATCTGAGATGAAGTCAAATTTTTGTACGAGAAAAATAGTTCACAAGTGTATTATAAAAAGTTGTAGGCGCCAAATTTCTGATCCCGTGTTTGCTTTTCTAACTTGATATAATATGGACCGGGAACACCCTCTACTCTGCTCGATCCTAACAAACCAGTCTGGAGATTTTTTTTTCATTTAATTACACAGTCACACTCCTCCTCTTCCAGCAAACGCATTCCATATTCACCAACCCACGTTCTCCGCACTTTTAGAAGCCGCGGCATAAAAAGCTATTTCTTTCCCCTTTCCTTTGAATTTATGTTATCTGCGGAAGGTGTACGAGCAGCGCCCCGTCCTTATCAAGACCAAGTGGAAAATTCCCGCACACTGCACACAACTCCGCGGCCTTACTCCAACTTGGTCTTACCCATGAACGTCAATGGCGCAAGAACTAATAATTAACACATTCATATATATTTAATTTTCATATCTCATATTACTATTAAGTCTGAATTAAGAAAAACCGTTCTTAGTCAAGCGTTACATACTGCACCACAACAAAATCCCTACACTGACCATGCAGTAACTACAAAAACGAGCGAGAACATATATGTTGCTTCACAGTAGAGCTCACCTCATATATATCTATACAGCGATCGCATACGTAAGATGCCCAATAACTTCTTTTTAGCTCATCTGAGCAGCAGCAGTTTATATAAAACTACAAAACGCAATTAATTGAAACCGAAATAAAAACATCTTTAACGTAGCGCACGGTAAATGAACTTGGGCTGTTGATCATGATCGTTATCTGGTGCGGGGAAACGCGCAGCGGTGCGCTATGGTGTTACTTTCAAATCAGCGTGTCAAATTGAAATCTTTTTCATCCAGCTCTTTGAAATCGCGTTTAACCAAACAGATCTAAGTCTTGGTACACCATGCACTTTTCCCCTTATCGTTATTTTGTTCAGCATTCAAACACACTTGACAAGAATACTGCGGACTAGACTAACAAAAAGATAACGTCTATCCCGAGTTTGTGACAACCTTACGAAATTGCTATAAAGACCAATTCGTGGAATGATATATTAGGATGAAACCTGCCAAAGTCATGTTTTCCTCTGTAAAAGCTATTGCGGGTTTTGCGTTCAATATAACTGTCAGCGGCCCGTGTTAAAATCGAGTCATGAATTCTGCCTCCTTTTTATTTGGGATCGGTCAGACACACATTTAAACTTTTCTTTGGTTACATTGAACTATATGCAAAGTAAAACCAGGCAAATAACGTGTCATGCCCCATCAGATCGGCCAACAACAACACAGTCAACTTATTTACTCAAAAATACTTGTAGTGGTAGTAATGAATTATACTGAGGCGGAAATGTTGTAGATTCAGTTTCTCAGTAAGGAAAATGTTGTGCTGCCTGTTCGTTATACCACTATAGGCAAGGAAATTAAAGTTACATTTAACTGCGGCCCACAAAACGTAGACACAATGTATTAAAGTTAACAATTACAAGACATTGATACAATGTTTTCCGCAATTGTATTTATATTAACGTGCATAATATCGCATCTTATATTGACGAAACAAGCCGAGACGTTCGCTGAAAACGTAAATGTTGGACTTCATCGTATGTGGCAAATTTCTGTAGAAATGTCCGAATGTATATTAAAAGTACGTTTAGGCAATATATATTTTAATCACAAATTAACGCAATACACAGTTTTATAAGTATCGAAATAATTCAACCTGTGTTTAAAAACATGCACAAAATACTTTTGCTCTTGGCGCCTTTTTAACAGAGTCGCATTACAGTAAAAGTCGGGGATCGCTATGTTTCGACTTAAATTTAAGTGCGGTCCCGAAAGGAGGTGGAGAAAACGGGCCTGTTCACGACACTAATAATAATTCACATCACGCCACATCGGCATCTTGTGTCAAAGTCGAATCTGACTTCCCCGCCCCCCAAACCCGTGAGCTGCCAAGTGTTCACACACTGCGTTCAACCGCAACTTTACAGAAGACACACCGCCTGCATTTAATAGCGCGGTGCAGCGAAAGGTGCAAAATGAAAACAGCGCAATGATTTTTGTAAAACTCCTGCCAACTTATTTGTACGACGAAACATTTCACTTTGTAACCAATACCAGATTTGTGGTTTGTCGCATATAATGTGTAAGTAATTTTACGCACTAGAAATAATCTTGTCTGTGCTTATTGCATATATGCAATTCACAGAACCAGTGTACGAGTCTAGCAATGTTCTGAAACAAAGTAGTTATTATCATGTAAAATGTTCTTGGTAACACATTCACTTATGGTCAACAATGAGTACATTTTGTTAAATACAAGTAATGTCAGCAAGGAAATTTAAAAAAGGCGTCCAATATAAGAAAACTGAAAACAAAGGTATAATCTCGCAGGTTTGAACGTGACATCACCTCGGATCTAAATTGAGTGAAGTACAAGGAACGGAGGAAAAAAGTTAGCAAGCACAGGAATGGAGCCAAGATGAGCTTCTGGGCGCTCGCTCCACCACCGACGTCTGACATTACTGTGACCCACGCAGAAATGCTGCCAGTTGAAAACATAAACAGTCACATATCTACCACGCTTTCCCTTACCCGGCACGTGCAGCATAATCCCCCTGTATCCCTCAAACCAACATGTGAACGTTTTTTGCAGGAGAAACACACACTTGAATGCAATACAGTAACAGTTGCAAAGCAATACTCGTTTGAACACAGAAGTACACTACATTCCATTTTCACATACCATTGCACTGTATTGCATTTATCTATACGGGGATCCTGGAATCTGGGTGAAACAGAAGCCGGTACCTTCACATTTCTCAAGTTCAAATTTGTGCTCTCTCAGTTTTTTTTTTTTTTTTCTCCTCCTAGAAGTGCTTAAAAAAACAACACCGGAAGAGAATTCTTGGCAGAAAGGCGGCAAAGTCAAGGCAGTGAGCACCTCGGATTTTTTTCTTCCTTCCTCTTTTAGTTAGAATTTTGGATAGGTTTTTGGTTGTTGAGTTGAACGCGATCCAGAAGAGGCAGAGTTTTGGAACTGGGCAGGTCTGCGCCTTTTCTTTCTCTGTCTGGCTGTCGTCGCTGCTGCTTGCAGAAGGCAGAGGGAGCTGCGTACTTGGATTGGATTCCTCGTCTCCTATTGGTGGAGGACGCGGCGGCCCTCGGCACCCCGTGCCTTCAGACCCTCACTTCCGTTCGACAGGCATTTCTGTATTTGCATATTAACAGAACGCTTTAGCCTATCAAAGCAAGACTGGCCTAAATTGAAACGTGCGGCGCCAGATAGGTCAAAGACCTAAAGACAGATTTTACCCTAGGGATTATATGGCGAAATAGTCTTAAACTGAGGGGGTTTTAAGAAATCCTTTTTCTCTTTTAGTTGAGAATGTATACATTATTACATACACTTACGTTATCTCAGCAATATTCTGTTGTAGAATATTTCTGAAATTCATGCATATTTATATTTGTAAAAGGTGCTGTTTTATTTAGTTTAAAACATACTGAAAGATGTACACATTTCGTGGGGCGTGCTTACAATTTACAATGATTCTACCACCTGCCAGTTTACTGTAGTGCGTAAAATACTACACGTTATGTAATTAACGTGTATTTTGCAATATGTGGTTGGTCCGATATTTTATCTAAACTCAAAAGCTGAGAAAAAGATTGCGACAAATCTTTTACCCTAGAATTTGTCAGACTGTTACAATGTTGAGGTTAGACGTACTGGTTGGCTCAACCAACTGCCTCTGCCATGTCTGGCACCGGAGCTGGTTGGCACCACACAGCCCGACACAAAGGAACTTGGGAATGCAGCTGGCATGCTGTCTTCGCTGTGAGGCAGAGGAAGGGTATACACATGTGATCACATTTAAAATAAAACATTTTATACCATAATTAAAATTGGACAATTAAAAACAGACCATTACCTGAAAAATAGCAGAACCCTAGGCCCCTTATTTATTTTTTATTTTTTTGGTCCAAAATAAAACGTGTATATGCCATGTGTCTACACTTTAAGGTGTGCGTGTGAGTGACTAAAATACTGCTCAACAAAAAATATTCAAAATAAATGTTTTTTTTTATATATATTCTAATAATTCATTAAACTGCACTTATTAAATTAATTAGAAAAAAGAAATCTGCCATTTCATGCTGTCAACAACAACTTCATTTATTTACTAACATTATGAATTTAAAAAACACATAAGGAATGTCTGCACATTTCAGATATCTATATAGTATAATTCTCATGAGGGCATATTAATAAAAAAAAAAAAGAAATTCACAAATTTTGGGGGATGAGGCAACTAATTTTTGGATAGTTAATTGTGGTAACAAAAACGTGCATATTTAGTGATTGGGCTGCAAAATGTAGTGATTATTGTAGTTTGTCCATCTGATTGAATTGTAAAGGAACAATGTAATCTAAGTTGGTCAATGAAACCATTAAAAATGCTCATAAAATTGGACTGCAAATGAGGGAGCTGTAAATGATCAATCTAAAGATCCGTAAAAAATATTAATGCTATATGTGCACACCATACACACACATACTTAACTTTTGTATAATACTTATCATCATGCATTTGCGATTCTAATGCACAATTAAAAGCACATTTAAAAATGTATTTCTTCAAATAAAATATAGATAGAATAAAGTATAATTAAAATGACAACTAAAAGATATCGAGATGGTAGACACAGTGGAAAGTGTTATGTTAAATGTTGTAAAACTCCAAAAAGCATTCAATTATGTAATCGTTACTTTGTATTAACAAGAATAATTTACGTAACAAATATACGACGGACGTCTGAATTGGTCCAACGATCCAATACTTTGTACTTTGTAACAGATTAAAATGTAGTGGACAAAAGTGTTTTGATAATTGATTCTTTGTGCCATTAAATAAGTGAATAACATAATACATTTTGGAATCGGTCCATTGGCTTTGTACTGTTTGAATGCCTTACATTTCTAAAGTACGCTACGAACCAGTATCCGTCCGTGCAATCTAATAAAACGGGCTGAACTTCGGCAAACTGGAACAGCACCGTCGAGAGGTGGAGTATGGAGCGAAAGAAAGCAGAGAAAAGGAAAGTAATATCCCGACGCCGACTTGTCAGCGGCCGTAATGCGGAGACTGAATGCAAATCGTTGTAACGTGAGCAAATAGGGTAAGATCCACGCCGCTCTTCTGTTCGTGTTATTCCTTAATATGATAAAGCTCCTACTTTCGCTCAGTTGTTTTCCGCCGTGAAATTTGTCTTCAGAAATTTTAGGAATGCGTCTACTTTGAATAGCGGAAGATTTTTTTTCTTATATAATAACGCTCACTGGTAATTTAATATCTAAAATTTTCTGTAGTGTTTAAACCTTTAAATTATCGGTCTGCAAATGTATTATTTCTATTTGTTTAATTATTCGGCTTATTTATATAATATACTCAACGAGTTGTACTATATTTGGTGTATTGTGGTTTTCGAAAAAAGAAAAAACGAGTAACTTCAGTGAGCTGCATCGTTTGATGCGGTCTGACAGATATCAGTATTAACCTCTCTTTTGGTGGCATCCTAGCATCTAAGAGTTTGACTTAAATTTTTAAATATAAGAAACACGTAGAAACTTCATAACTGACAACATTTCAGATATATTCTTTTATGTCTTTAAAGTAATTTTATTTTTGAACAAGTAGATCGTTTTAATCTATCAATGTGTAGTTGGCGTGTAGAAATAAGTGGATACGCCGTGTTCTTCGAAAGCATTTTTTAAAGACCGACTGAAGCCACTGAAATCTTTATTTTCTTGTTCAAAGTACTACTGTATCTATACCAGCGGCTGAATATTGATTTATTTAGTTATATGCCTCTGTCTATTTACGAGGATTATACATTACATTTGTTTTTATATATCACAATTATTTAAATTGGGGCCGTGTAGACGGGGTTACTAAGAGTCTAACGCTCCTCTTACACACGTAAAAACGTGACCTGACGAGTACATATTCCCTCAGACGAATGTTTTACAATTAATAACTTAATAACGTCCTGATTAATGGAAGCGGACACGCCCTGTTTCCTAATACATACGGTACACTTCAACTGCGCTATATGCTGCAGCTTTGATGGAGTGTATCCAAAGGTTATCTTCATTACGTCATTTTCTGTATAGCGCTTATATACTTGTGTGTGTGTGTGTGTGTGAGAGAGAGAGAGAGAGAGAGAGAGAGAGAGAGAGAGAGAGAGAGAGAGCGAGCAGAATGTCAAACTTTTTACTCTGCCGTTAGAAAAAAAATTGCCGTAAGAACATCATCCAGTGTCCTTTTAGTTTTTATTTTATGGGAAATATGTACTTCATTTCGTGGTTTACCTATAAAAGTAAGGTAAACGTCATCTTTGGTAATTAATTCGGATACGCCAAAATCATAAGAAACACGGAACTGACTTGAATGTACCTTTAGTGGTAGAAGACTTTAAAATGAGCTGATTACCGAGAGGATTTTTATTACACTGCAATAACGTTATATGTACATACATTTTATGCATTAATGCATTTCAACTTTACGTTGTAGTAAAAATACAGAGAACAGATTTTATATAACGTTAATGAATTTTGACCTAAAAGGGACAAACTGGTGCTGCCTCGTCGCAGCGCTCCAAAACGAGGCACGCACACTCATAAAAGCAAGTTCTGCTGTACGTGTTCCTAATCCGCTCCCTCTGAATGTCAGGGCACGGGTGAAACGTAAGAGTTGTACTAAAAACATCAGCGCACATGAACGCAATGACCTCCGCTGCGTGGCACAACCGTTACAGCCCCGTCCAAGCGTTCAGCTAATATGCTGGCTGCCTTTGTCTTTACCTCCGTGTGTGCTGCACGTAAACACACACGAAGATCAGGAAAAGGTGGGTATATATGTAATTTTTAATTGGTTACACTACCCTGTTTTAGTGTGTGAAATGTACTTTCTGGTTTGTATATGCAGCTCCTGCAGTACCTCACTATACAGTGGGAAGGACAGAGGCCTGACTGCTGCACTTCGAGCCCAGCGAGCCTGCTTCTGTGCCAGGGGCTGCCCAATAGACCTGGTGGGCACGGGACAGTTCCTTGCCATCTGTGATGTCATGCCATTGCCAATAGTAACAGATATCAGCCACCCCTCCCACAAACACACATGCATACACACACACACATATGCAGAGTTCCCATCCAGGATCTAGCTAGGCATATATAATGTTCAACACCCCACCCTCCATCATTTCTGTAGGAACACTGTTGTATCTCTGGCCAGCAGAAGCTACTGAGACAACCTGTATGGGTCATGTGGTAAAATACGGAATATGTTGGACGTACCTTCCCTGAGGACAGTAGAACAAACAACTTGATACTGTTTGTAAAGCAAGAAATAAATGTGTATGATGTGGTATGGTTTTAGTCTTCCCCCTCCTGATGACATGTTCGCCAAACCGAACACAGCAGAGCATTAGAAATAATGCAGACTAATATAATCAGTTCCATGTTCTCTTCATGCACCAAGCATGAGGATTCTGGAAAAAATACAAAAGCCAACAGCAGATCTCATGGAACAAAGAGAATACGAGAGCTATATGTACTGCAGCAATGAAAACTGGACTCCCACCCAGCAAAATAAATGCTAAAACAACATTTTCTATCCATATTTCTTGTCAGAATGCTGTACTTATGTTATATTATTAATCACAGTGTATTTAAACCGTAGCTACGTGGTGCAGTTACATTATAAATTTGCGGGTCAATCTGATTCTTCCATGTAGGCAAGTGTAATTTTCAGCCTTGTGCTGAATGTATTTAAATGATATTACTAAAGCTACCTTGGTGTGATGTAATACTGTGATTATACGTACAGGCAGCTTTTTCTCCATGCTCTGGCCGAGGGCTGATTAGTGTTCTGCCTTGCGGGCCGCTGTCATCGCGCACATTCAAGTCACGACACGAGGCGCCGTGGTCCAGGGACATGCACGCGGCAACCGGAAAACTAGTAATTCTGGATCTATCATTTCAGTGACTTTCTCAAGTTTCTTTGAGCGACGTTAAACTTTCTTGCTTGTACTAGGCCTCGGTGTTTTGTCACTGGAAGGCACCGAAATTAAAGGAGACACGAAAACAATGTATTCGGCCAAAGTTAAATTTGAAAAGCTGGAAGATATTCTGTGTACTACGTAGATCTTCGGATGAATTTGACAGGTCCGGTGTGGCAATGATGTGCACGAAATGACTCTTGTCAAGGCTGTTTTCTGAATCTCCGCCAAACTAATTTACTTCTAGATTTTACCCATGGCGTTACTTCAGTGAGCAGCTCCGCAACTCTATCCAGCATAAGTCCATAACGTTACGTGGCATCTTACACCAAACGCATCCCTACAGCCGACAGATATGCAGCGCTCACAAATAACTGTGAAGACGCACACATTTCCAGCGCCATAGAAACACGTCTGCACATGCTTTCCGTTCCAATTAAAACACTCGTTCTGCTTTAGGTAATTTAACGAAGCTTACAAATTAAATACTGACTTGTATTTATTATTACACCTCTCTCTCTCTCTCTCTCTCTCTCTCTATATCTATCTATCTATCTATCTGCTCGTGTGTGCATGTTTAACTTTTATAATATACCAAATAAGTATGTTTGTAATTACTTAATTTTCGTATTAAGTATTTTACGTTTAAACCAATGCAAACATCAGATAGTCCCTTTATTTTATTTGATTTTATAAAGACCGCGAAACCTTTAAAATAAAACGAATTGTTGCTTGTAATTTTTTTAAATGCACGTTTTGAATGTTTTAACACGAGTTATATAGAACTATAGTTTGTTATACTGTAAAGGGGACGGTTTTCATATAGGAACCAGCGATAACAACGTTCTTTACATTTTTTATTACTAAAATACTTTACCGTACACCATAAATTCCATCTTTTAACGAAATGTGGTTTATTACTGTTCTACGTTCGGATACGTTTACATAAGCTGGGGTTTTGTGTTATGAAGAACACGGTTTTTTTCATGTTATGTTACATGTGCGGCGGTGGGAGCGGATTTTATACTAACTCACTGGAGACGGTTGGAAACGATTTAGGCGCAATGCCTAACTAACTTCTTGGTCTTCCTGCCACTGTAATGACAGCCGAACTGTAATTCAGTAATCTCCTCCTGCCACTCGAGGAGAAAGGTTCTTGCCACAAAATGTCACTCCTGATGTGACGCGTTTACAGAATGTCAGTACGCTGAGTTAATACAGGAACTATAACAACCGCGGCTGAGTCCCATTTACACACTATTATTATAAATATTTTTTCTCGCTGGTTCCCTAATGGTCCCCGCATGCTGTCGTGTTGTGACGCCGAGGATACTTATTAACCTATAAAATTATGAATATTTTAGAGTATTATATTTACATTCCAATACAATTGTGATTGAGATAACAGTTTAATGTCTTATACATATTGAGAGGAGTCGTTACAATACATATTCTCGTATTGGTTAATCGATCTGAATGAAATATTGGAACTATAGGTAAACTTCAAAACCAATAACGTTTCAAATATGCAGTACAGCCCAGTCACTAATTAAAAGAGATGCTTTGACACCATAATGAGAGTGATGGTATATAGGTATATACCAAAACTACGCTTGATCGCATGTTTAAAGCGATTGGTATTTTTGGTGATGTTAATCAAAGGAATTTAACGAATTAAATAAAATCTTTACTGTTAGGAAAAGTCGCAAAATGTTTCCATAAATGTTTTAAATGTTTTGGCCTAGAGCGGCATTAAACACATTTATGAACTATTGTCCCATTCTGGCTAATACATATATATAATAAATCATATGATAAAATATTGATAGTCAGAATAATATGAATCTTAATAATTACATGAATTATTACATACAATAATGTGAATATGAATTGATATAATTATGAATTGATGAACAATCTATCACTTTTGACAGGCGGTGTATGTTATCTTCCTCCTT
>JABJVR010000013.1:3109994-3124598 GCA_025773905.1 Chitala chitala
CACACACACACACACACACACACACACACAGAACAAAGAGGAAAAAATAACACGTCAACTTACCATCCACCAGGTCCTGGCTGACATGTCGTAACAGAGCTGCCATTTGATGGAGCCGTCGGTTGCTTTCCCAGACATCTCACTGTCAGCTGCTTTCATCAGATGGAGCTCAATGGAAGATAAGACACCTAATCAGAGAAACATCAGCAGCAGCCTGCTGTGCTACATGTAGGCCAGTCCTTATCACAGTGCATCATGGGAAACGCTCTCGCACTATCACTGACTCCAACCTCGCTGCTGTAATGACAAGGATCAGCGTTTTTTTAACCCTCCAACCCCCCCACCACCAACTACTACCAGCAACCCCACAAGCAGGAACAACCCCACACTGTGCAGCTTTTATTTTTTAAAATACGTTAGGAATAAATTTAGCATTGTTCTTTCCTAAGACCCAGATAGTACTAGTGGGTGGCTAACAGCTTTGGGACATAGTGCTGGCTAAAGTTTATTAGCATTCTTTACTCTTATATTGTTAAACTTGATCCTTGAGATCTCCCCCCCCCACATGCACTCTCCACCCCTCCCTTTTCCTCCCCCTCAACTCAACGTACATGAGGGGGGGCCCAAATAGCCAGGAATTAATATCTACAAACAAAGACATGCGAGGCTCTAGGGAAATGAGCCCAAAGTTCCCAGCTTTGGGGGGAAGAGCACTAAGCAAAGGTAGGAACTTCTGCACCATCATCGCACTCCTCTGGCTCTTCTCTGGCTCTGAGGGAAACTCTTGACTGTCATAGTGCTCGTTGAGTTGATATGAGATAAGTGTTGGTGTGGGGTGGGGGTGAGGCTCAGAGAGAAGTGCTTGGAAAGAGCTCCCCTGCCAACAAAGCGTCTCCGCGGAGCCGCGGAGCAGCCCGCTGCCACCTGTGCGTCCCCACTCACCTGCAGCTGCCTGGGAGCTGCGTCCACTGCACTCTCGCACTTCAAGGTAGGCTGCTCTGCTTTTTAGTACACTGTTTTATTGCCATCATTAACAAAAAAAAGACATTTTTTTAAATGAATTATAAACTTTGTGAATACTAAGTGAACGTAATTTTCCAAACTACAAAATTCCATACAAAAATGTCAAATATAGAAATAAAAACAACTGAATTCAACTAGTGTTTCTTTTCAGGAAAATTAAGGTTTTTTGTATGGAGGTGATTAAAAATTTAAATTCTACCATATTCAGGATAGCTTGTGAAACAAAAAATATATATAAATTGTAAAGTTAAAAATGAACAACTTTTAGAGTTTTTATGGCAACTATAGGTGCAGCATCATGGATGGGTTCTTTACTGCTGGCAGGAGCTAAATCGCGTATCCAGGTCAGGTTAGGAGACAGCTTGTGTTTTAGAGTGAATCCGTGTGCAGCGCTGGCGGTGACGCTGACGCTGATGGGAGGGCCCTCTCCATACCCATTACAGTACGCTTCATGTTTAAGCAGCATCCTCGGCTTAGCCTTTAATTGAGTCTGAGGGCAGGAATGGTGAAAGGCCTTTTTCACTGAGCCGTAGCTCTACAGACAATGGCTTTATTGTTTGTGGTTGCAAAGATGAATATGTGAAGACAGCCCGACGAGTGTGGGGAAATCTCAGACCGCTTTATTAAAGGCTGCATTAGTCTGCAACGTAGGCTCATGTGCTTTCTTCGTATTTCAAAGTAGAGATAAAATTTTTTTTAAAAAAATTGACATGCAGACTCACTACTAACAGAGTTACTTTATGTTTAATTAATGTAATCTCTCTTTATTTGATTTGCTGTTTAGTAAGGAGAACCTGACAGGCTAGTTAAACCCACACAAGACTAACACCAATAATACATTATTTAAAGAAACAGAATATTTTGAATAATCTTCCTTCAAAAAAAATTTAAAGAGCGACAGCATTATATAATTGAGTGAAACCACTTGCTGAAGAACTTGTCAAATTTGTGTGTCTGTAATTATGTTTCCTGCAAGAGGAGGGATGGTCCAGTGACAGGTATGTGTTTCAAAAATTCTGACATGCATGGATTAGATGTAGGTTCACCAGGTGTGAGGGCACATTCAGCCCTTTACAGTCATTCGCTTTCCTCAGGTCGGGAGACAATGAATTTCCTTTTTCATAAAAAACCTTTCAGTCCTCCGATAGCACTGGATTTAATTAGAATTAACATAGTAAATGAGAGAACAGTGAGATATTACTCTCTTCTTCTGGCTGGCACATATCGACTGAATCCTCTGTTCTCCAGAGGTAACTGTGAAGGTGTGTTGTGTGGCTTTCATGTGAAGCTGCGTTGAGTGCAGCATCAGTGATTAACAAATTCATGTCAGGTGTTCGCAGTTGTGGTAAACATGATATGCGGTTTTCTTATTAACATGTTAATGTAACTTTCAATACCAGTAATTGATTTAAAAGTTTTTTTACGCATTTGTAATTTTTTGCATTCTTAAGAAAATGTTGGGTGTTGTATATATTCTCACTTGGTTTTCCTGCTCAATAATAATAATTTAATTGATGTGATAGAATAATACTGTTGCAGTAAAAACACCAGTAGTCTCTAACTGACTGCAGAACACATCGCAATACACTCAGGGACAGAAAAATATTCTCTTCCCAGATTAATGTGATCAAATCAGGGTAGCAACCAGCACAAGATGGGAAGAGGAGAGTGCCAGGCTGGGGATGGGAAACAGAAGGGACAGCAGTTCCCCGGTGACACCCAAAATGTGGGGAGAGTTACCTAGCATATGCTAGCACACAGGCTGCACTGCACGTGCCATCAAGAGGCAGAAGCAGCCAGTGGAATGAGCCGGCTGGGTCTGGTGCAAGTCAGAAGCGAGCTGGACTGCTCCAGACACGAGGCTCTGACTTGCCAGAGCCTGTCTGTTGCATGCCTGTGATCTCATACTGCCAAACTGGGGGCCACTTCCGAGCTGCAGGTTCGCCAACAGGAAGGGCACAGTATGACCTGTAGTAGTGCCAAGTGTATCCCTGTTCAGTGGCTGTTAATGATGATGGAGTAGGGCCTTCACGTGCAGCCAGAGCACGCTTACATTGGAGCTGTTAGACCTGTGCAAAGTCCAGTTTGCTGACTTGCCTGATGCCATTTATTAACAATTTTCACAAACATTATTACAGTTTGGAAATTTTACTTTGCATTTGTGAATACTCTAAATGATATTACCCAAGTATTACAGTATTTTAAAGTAAAAATATTTTTTCCCTTATGGCATATTGTATGAAAATTATATTTTCATATTCATAAATATATTATAGCTACTTACTGAGGTACATAATGCCTAGTATATTTATGTAACAAATTGTATGAATTAACTTGTAAATGAATAACTTGATAATATTTTTGTAAGGAGTTTTCTTGGCCTTTGACTTTAATTTTACAAACTGAGCCTGTATTACTGGGAAAAAATGCTAAGATTGAAACTGAATGTGGCCTTGTCACTTCCACAGTTCATTCAAGACAGAAGCATAATTCTCTGCCATTATTATCTAAACAGCAACAGAAGAGAGCTTTTCTGCCTGTCTGCATTCCAGAGCACCGCCTCCTCAGATTACGTCCACACAAGCACATGGTTTTTTTCCATGTGAGCGGAGGGAATGCGTGAGAACTGGTAACGGCAAACGGTGCACAAGCGGCGTTCCAGTGCCCATCAAAATGTGTGGCATTTACAATGGAAGGGCACAGAATAATCTCTTCAGTGTTATGCCTCTCGCCCCTTACAGTCATTTCCCATTCAATTATTTACAAAAATTCCTCCAGGTTATGAGATGCCCTTAGTGCTCTAATCCACTTCAGACAATGACTAAAAACCGAGGATAGCCCTTAATTACTCTGCAGTATTTCACTATTGCTCCCATTGTATAGATCTCTTGAATACTGAGGTTAGTGATATTAAGGAGTTTTAAATTATGTTTTAAGATTACATGGTTATCCAGTACACACATGACAAAGTATATCTGCATCTTGTGAGTCACTAGCAAAAATACTGATATCACCTAATTTAGGAACAGTACCTAAGACTTACTCATGTGTACATTTTGCCTGTTTTACTGTGGTGTTATAATTACCTCAGAATTTACAACAGGGAGCTAATGACTTGCACTTTCTCTGAAAAATCTCACTGGCGTCCATAACACCATGAGACAGTCTTCTGGTTCTTTGCCACACACAAATATTGATTTTAGAACAAAATCAACATTGTAGGATTTGGATTGGATTAGGATTAACATTTGTTCATATCTAATTGGATTTTTTTCTTCCTTCCTTTTCCTTGAGCATTAGTAAAAATCAATAAGATAATCGATATCCTAGTATCCATGATGTTGTGAAATACAAAAGTCAAGCTGTTTCCACTAGAACAGTGTGAATTCACACACTTCACACATCTGCTGCCAGTTACATACAATGCTTCACTTTTATCGTTTTTGACATTCCCAGAAAAAATGTACATGAGAATATTATTTGTATTTCAGATTTGGTCAAAGTGAGTCCTAAATGCGTGTGCATGTGCTTTGCTCTGTTACAGTGCTTTAACTGTCAGTAGTCCAATGTATTGCTTCTGACATTTATTGCTAGGAAATTACCTACATGTTCATTACAAAATGAATTTTAATACCAAATTTAGAGAAATGCTTTTATTATTAGTGCATCATTTGATTAGTAATTAATATATCACATTAAAATTTATGGTGTACATTTAAAAAACAATCTATATAGACCTACAACTACAACCTTTGACTGACTCAGTTGCTGTTCTTATTTGTAAAACTGAACATGTGGCATGCTAATGAGTGTTATTTCAAAATTGCTTAGACTAAATATGATCCACATGGATATAATCAAAAGGTCCTCAAATGATTAAAATAATGAGCAAATGTCAGTGAATACTTTAAAATGAACAATACCCTGAGAGGACAAAGTTCCTACATAATCCTAGTCTGACATGAGAACAGATAAGAGCAGCCCTGTTAATACATGTGGAATTGTTTGTGATTAAATTGTAGATATTGTTTTATTAGTCACCGTTAATATACTGTCATTACCACGATCTTCCTCTTCATTGAGCCAGCTGTCTGTCTCTGTTCTATGGTAACAGGTGCTCTTGTTAATTAGTTTATTTTGTAGTAACATGGGACATACAGCTGCTTCTAGACGTCTGAAATATCTCAGTTTTAGAATACGTTTTGACAAAGAATAACTCAAATGGATGAATGCAGTGTTTTACATTGCTCTTTTGGGCTGAAACATTAATAAGATGTTCCCCATGTTATCTAAATGCAAAGAGGTTAAAACATAAATGCACACATTTTAACAAATTGTTTAATTACAATATTTATGCAACTGTAGGCATTACCTATTGGGCCCACAAATGACCACCTGTTACTGAACTAAAGAGGGGGACAGGACATCTGCTTTCCAACAATGGACAGAATAATAGGGATTAATTCATTGCAGTCCTTGTGAAGCTAAATGTACTGTTAATAACAGTTCCTCATTGTCATTTTGATGAAATAACCGTGGGTCTTAATTGCAACACACTGAATGAAAAGCCAGTACCAATTTTTCCATTTAGGCTAGGAAACAGTACACTTCATTTACAAATTATTCTAATGTTCTCTATGATAAAAGCTAACAAAATCATATGCTTAAATAATTTTTTTATTATTGAGGAAGTCTTTGGTTAAAGAAAGATGCCCTTTTATGTGATTTTTTTTTTTTAAGTATCCAAATCCCATTGTGATGTAAGGAATTACAGAAGGCTGTAGCATATGGCTCAGAAACAGCGTAGTGAGTATTCATGGACACAACAGCAAACATCCCACATCATGACCCACAACTTTTCAATGTCTGGCCAAAGACATACAAACAATGTCCTAATTGTGGACCAGTCCTCTAAAAAAAAAATAATAAAACCAACCTAAAAGCACAAAATACCCATCTGCACAAACAGATAAAGTCTGAAACTTCTGTTCATCACAGAGGTCTTAATCATCTCTTTTAGTGATCTATGCACCTGTGTCCCATGCAAAACATTTTTCTGAAGCACTTTATATAGTTTAAAGCCCATTTAGATTTAAAAAACTAAATCTTGCAGAAGAATGGCAAGTTCAGCAACTGTTTGTATGAAATGGTCCTGCTTTATTCTTTAACTGTGAGCCCTTTGAGCGGCATTACAGCATCCCATGCTGGTGTCCAGAGAGCCCATCCCTGACCTGTCTAACAGTCCCACTCCCACGTACGTCCCAAGGATGCATCACACATGTTGAGAGGGAAAGTGGGGTGTTTTGTAATGTTATGATTGTGCCACCAATGGTACGTGGCAGAGGGGCAGCTCATGCCAGCTCTTTACATTTCAGCAGGAAACACGGGCCCCCTGTCATTCAGCAGAAGAATGAGACGCACCAGGAGCCCACCAGTGGCAGCACAGACCCGTCACTCACCCAAAATGCAGAAAGAAGTGACACAACTGAGCTATACACAAAACTCGACTGTTAAAAATGTCCTGAACTAAGCAACCCACCGAAGGGCACCCGCAAAAGCTTGCCAACATCAAAGGCACACGGGGCAACCACCTATGGAGGAGCAGAGACAGCAGGGGTAGGTCCTTTGTATAGGACACATGCCTCATGTTACTCTTCTTTGTCACTCCTACTGACATGATCTTAGGCAGCCCCTCTGCTGGAAATCGGCAAGAACAAAACTTCGATATTTGCATAGGTTCGTGTTAAAAAGAAGACCATCTTGCAAGTGCTAATGACTCAGAAGTCTATTTGACCACCTATAATTGAAATGAGTGTTGCAATACAGTCCCTCCTGTGTTAAAGCTTATCATCTTAATTTATATGCAGGCTAATGTTGCACATCTACTTTCAACTCTGCTTTGTTAATTCCGCAGCTTGAATTTCAGAGAAGATGGATTTTGCAGAAAAGGAATTTACAGTTTATCAGCTGGACGACAAAGCAGCCTTTGTCACACGCTAAAGACTTCATACAAGACAGCTCCTCACATGTTCCTCAGGTACATGTCCGAATTATAATAGTTTGATTACTTCAACTATTTCAGTTGCGATACTTTGATAACACTATCCTTTTACTTAAGAACAGAGCAATGATTGTACTTTTTAAAAAAACACTTTAAAACAGAGTTCAGGTAAATGCAGAGGAGAAAGTGTGGTATAGGACAGGGGCTTCCTGGTACAGGCTACCTTTCATCAGGGCAGACCCACTCCCCTGCACTCTAGCAGCCTCCATGAATTGTTCTTTATTTCCGTCTCAGTCACCATCACCGGTGCTGGAGCACAAGCCCCGCCAGAAACAAGCAGCGCATAAGGGGCCTTTTGTTGAGATGACTGGAGGGGCATTGTCTGCAGAAAAAATACAGTCCACACCAGATAAAAGGCCTGCCTTCCCTGTCATCTGGCCCAAGTTTATCCTCCCTGAAGTTGCTCTTTTATACTCACCCGACAAAGGAATGGCTTTAGATGTAAACTGCATATACTTATCAAAATGTCCATCGCAACGAAAGGGATTTCAACAGCCTTAGGCAAAAGACAACCAATACAGAGGGTACAGAACAGAAAATTAAGGCTGTCATTTTATATGTCATTTTAAATATGGCAGACTGACTGTAGAAGTAATCTTGTTTATGACAGATTATAATGATCTTGCACCACTGTGCTCTTCTCAACAGTATCAGGACATACATGGCCAACATTTACTTGTGAAAATAATGAGATGCATAAGTGAAGAGTTTACAGAACAGAAGCACAAGCAATGACTAAGTACTGAATACTGCCTAGCTAAAAATCTAATTTATTAATTAAACAAAACAAAACAATGAACGACTGCAAACAATTCAGTCAAGGGCAACTAAAGGGCAGAGCTCTCACTAAACAAGATTAGAACAACATTGACAGTAAAAAAAAAATCTTTAAAGATATTATTCAAGTCTGGGACATATGCATTTAAACCTGACCCCATCATTTTAACAACTGGTTTTACTTTGCAAAGTACATGATAAATACAAAATGAATTTTACTTAATACTTATGCAATAAGACACATGGTAACACTGATTTTCCAATGGGCACCTGATATATTGTGCATACAGGAGTACATACCAACAGTACAAATAAATTGTTAACATGAACAGGTATAACAAAACAATTTATGGCTAATGTGTACAATATTTCTGCAGTCAGTGAGTCAGGTAGCAAGGTAGCCTGCAGGTGTTGCAATGACAAGGCGAAAGCACGTTGCAGAATGGGAACAGACTACATCAGGAAAACAACAGGTAAGTACGAATTACTAGTGTTTTAAAGGCTCCTGACAAATAAACCCCTAACAATCACGCACGTGCAAGTAAATACACTACCTAATTGAAAACCCTGGAGAGTAAATGTGTTAAGGCACAAAGTGAAAGCAGACTGTGTGAGTGACAGCGCGGTCAGGGCTTCACCGGCGTGGCCGTCCTGCTCGTACTCGTCATGGTACCACGTGGACGCGCGATTACCGCACGTGCACAACTGGAAACCAAAAGCAGCGGCGGCAAAAGCCTTTACTCTTTGGGAGCAGCCTGGTATGGTGCCACAGAGCCCAGCGTCTCACCGAAGCAAGAAAGTACATAAACTTTAGGTTTTCATGGAAGCGTTGAAATTGCTACAGCACTTAACATGGGCATGGTGCTCTGTTCACTCAGAAACCTGTCTTCTGAGGGTAGCAAGAACCTACTAGGATATCGTTAAAAACTACAGAAATTAGAGAGAAAAAACGATAACGACAGCGTGAGTGAGACTTACCATTTCCAGCTTGGTGACCTGTCCTTGAACTCTATCCTTCCTCACGTCTAATCCATTTCGTCCCCAGCGGTTGTCAATCTCATCCATTTAACTGGCATTTTATTTAAAAAAAAAGTGAAGGTATTCTTAACTTTTATGGTGCGTACCTATTCACGAAAAAGGGCATCCCTGACCTAAAGATGTTTTTAAATTTTTAAAGCACCTGGGTTAGATGTTGACTTGCTTCAATTACAAATGACGGAATTTACAGAGAAACTTGACTTCTTGTGCAAACTGTTGTAAGTTAAAACAGCACCGCTAAGTATGTGCAAAATGACCGTTATCTGTACGCAGACGCGCGCGCTCAGACCGTTAGAAAGAACGCTTCGTGTGCACGAGGCGAAGACGCCTCGAGCCATAAAACCTTGCGTGTTTCAGTGATACAACAAAGACTCATAAACACTGACTTTAAATGCATCACTGACTATTTTAACACTACTATGCAATAAAGTACATATATTGGAGCAGGTTTTTAGATGCACAAAAAAAAGTTTTCTTTGTAGTTCTGTGGAGATGCTTTCATTAAATATAGATCAGGCGTTGCAAATTAACAGCCATGCACATAAATACAAAACCATAGGGGTGATTTTCATGTTTTGAGCATCGCTGTTAACTTTTCACCCAAGATAAAGGTAAACTCCACCTTTATATGTACATGGAATTTTCCATAGCAGTTGATGTTACCTCTTTGAGGAATATCAGTCGACAGGAAACGTGTGTCAGCTGCTGTCTCTGACCACATCCCCCCACCTCACACACACACCCCATCCTGTTTTCTCAGCTGGATGTCCATGGAGTCTGGTGCTCTCCTTGTTTGCCCCCAGGGGGTCACTGTAATTGCCTTACGCTGCGTTCACAAGGAGAGTTCTTACAGGTGCAGGAAGTATGACCCCTGATGTGGACTCACAAAATGTGTGTCCCAGAGTACGGTCACTCTAACCAAACAGGTGAACTGTTTGTGTCTGATGTGACGTTGTTATAAATCCCACGACCCTCGTCAGGAGTGGGTTGTTGTTAACACTTAGGTAAACACGCCCTCAGGTATCGATCCACGCACCACATACATTAGGTATTGCATTTGAGCTGGATCAGAGGCTGCCAACAGGACATCATAAAGGTTTATTAACATCTACAAATGACTGATTTTGATGGCTACTATAATGTATTTTTATTGATTTATGAAACACTCTTGTCCAGAATAAAGATATGTACAATGACTACCTCTAATTGTTCAGCTGCATTTTTAGTAAAACACTGGTGAAACACTTCAAAATAGCTTCTGTGTTGCAGTTACAATATAAACCTCAGAAGTGTGTATTTGTCCAGTACACCTTCCATACTCGGCTTGCTCTCATCAGGACATTCTGATACCCACAATGCCTTGCCTCCAGTCCAAAGTGTTTCGATGTTGCAATCCAACTGAAAGTGACACAAAATAACAATTAAAACCAGAAAAACGTGTCAATGACATGGCAACCAAAACGCAAATTCAATTGTGCATGCAAAGAACCTGGAGGCTCTTTAGTCAATGTGCATGGGGGGATTATGGGTATTGATGGTATGGAGAGAATGCTGCACCTGAGCTCAAAGTGTGCAGTTGTGCATGTATGCCCAGGGCTTTTGAGCCAGTCCACACATACCTTTACAAATTGACACACTCAGCTTACACCCACATGAACAACCCTGTGAAACCACTACATCTCTATAAGCAATCAAACATGACACTTTGAGCACTTTAAATACAGCATAATTTAATTTTACCAGGAGGTCAGACGTTGTGCAGCTTACATCACATTCTGAATGTTCTACTTGTGCAGAAAGCATCCTGGGCCACTACCCACTGCATCCCTGAGAATGTCATCTTGGCCTTTGTGATTAATGAACCTCCTTTCCCAAGTGACTCAAAACCTACTCTGACCACAGACAATGTAGAACAGGTTTTAATAGAAGGCTGGGCAGGGGGAGGAGGTGAAAAAGTAACACACGCAGAAGTGACCCCCCGCATGTACGGAAGTGTGGACAGGTCAGCGTTCTACATGCTACTGAAGGAAGAAAGAGTGCAAGAGTCTTTCACACAAGTCAGTGTAAAAACACCTTACTGATACTGGACAAGCGACAATGACAGATTCCATTTGTCAAAACAGGACCAGCTGCTGATAGCACAAAACCAACAGCATGCTGAGGCAATGCAATTCAGTTAAAACACAAAACATCGGTCGGTCAAAACATACACACTTTTTATACAATCATTTTCTCATACCTGATATTTTTTTACTAGACTTTTATTAAACATGCAGTTTGTGTAGACAGAATAAACTCAGAAATTAAAATAAAATAACCAAACCAATCTGTGCTAAGAAACCATTTATTTAAAGTATAAAACATAATAAATTACAATTTTAAATATATCCCCATAATCACAACACAGAGAAAATGCAAATAAATCTCTGTAAGAAAAAAAAAAAAAATCTGAAAAAACAAAACATAAAAAAAGAAACATACAACTTGGCAGAGTTAACACCTGAATGAGTTCAGATACATTTCATACAGTATAGGAGTGCCAGGAAGGGAGACCAGCTGGTACCTCTGCCCAGAGGCACAACCGGGAAGGTCCGGCACGGAGAGACAAGCAGCCTGGACTCCATGTTTTGGAAATGTCAAAGAAACGTTAGTGTGGACAACCTGACATGCGTAAGCGTGCCGTGACCCCGGCCAGTCCCTGTGTTATTGCTCTCTTCAGTTTTCCTAGCTGATCCGTGCAGAGCGAGAGAGACGTGCCACGTGCGGCTCTCTCTTCTGCAGGACTGAGGTTCTCTCACTAACAGCCGTGACATCATCAGTGCGGCGACCAGCTCTCGCCGCCCCCGACTGCTGCGAGACGGCTGCTAAACTCCAGCCAATGGGGAAGGCAGTTCTGGTGATCTCACAAGGAAGCAAATGTTGCCATCTTTATTGCTCAGCAATTTTTAGGACAATTTAACTCAAGCAATATTCCCTTCCTTACAATCCCACCCTTCTATATAAATAAACTACTTGCTATAGTTGTATATAATAACCAGTATTACAATTTGTGGTGATATATCACTATTTTGCCTGCACAGTAAGTAGCATTCAAGCAGTTACATATTTGCACAGCAGTGCCAGATTTCAACAATGGCCATGTTAGGACTGCACAGCTGATGAGTGGCTGTCATTAAAAAACGGCGGGGGAGAGACGCCACAATCCATCAGCCATTAGCCTTTGGGTGAGGACAACTGTGTGACCACAGCTTCCAACCCTGGGACTGTTTATACAAGCCATGGTGCTGGATACACAAGCAGAACAGGGAGGCCACTTCCACTGCAATTCAGCTTACTTCAAGAATATATCCTTAAAAGCCTTTTAAATCTGCTTAAACTGATCCAGGAGAGGGAAAAAAGAACAAAGCCTATATTTCAGGTATACAAATCAGGAGTTATCATTCCAACTCTCTATACAGGTACTCTACTAATATAGCCTAAATTAATTTTAATCTTTAAAAACTTGTGCTGAACTTGGCAAAATAAAAAAGCATGTAAAAGATAAAGTAGAAATGAAGCACGGTAAAGTGGTGATTTTTACTGTTTCCATGTCCCTGTTGCCCGTTTACAGTACAGACTAGTACTCATTAAACATTCTTTAATGTTCCACACTTACAAAAGGCTACTTATATAACGGACTCGCAATTCAATGCGGCGCCAAGTGGCGTCGGTGTTAAAGCCACGCTGTGTGACACTAACACATCTTGCATGCTCAGATTCCAAAGTGTACATGTATGTTTGTAAGTGACAGAGGAGGATAAAGTGCCCTTTTAATCTGGAAAGCTACCATTCATGTCATACAGCCAACATGGTGGTACAACGTTTAGCGACGCAAGTCAGCGTAACGCCTGTTCTGCCAAAGGGTAAGACAGCATATGAAACATTCAGGTTCAGTAGTACAATCAGTACAAACGACTTATAACTTTCACCCTTCCAAAGTTAGGGAATAAAATCATCATGGGATGGGAAAAAAAAGCACATTGCTATGGCTTTGTTTGGAACACAACAGCTGCAATGGTGCAAAACCCTTATGGAACAAGAAGTTACTTGGCTGAGGAGGCAGGCACAGCACCAAAACACCACAGGAAACTGTCAATTAGTGTTCCATTCCAAACTCACATGGTACACTTCACTCTTTGGTTTACTGATCATTGGGTTCAGGCCACATCAACACATAGGAGAGGACCTAGAAGCACCTTCACCTGCTTGGCCATAAACATTAACATCTGATGATGTCTAAAGAACAGGCAGCCAAAGCAAAGGTCCAAGATTTACGTTTTCCAGACATTAGTATAATGTTCCCTCATATCTAACCTTGAGCTTCAACAGAAAAAGACGTGAGGGAGAAGAAAAAAAAACATTAAAACAGCACATGAAAAAAAAATTACTGGCAGCCATAAAAACAATTAACTTTCAACAAAGATAAAACGGTAAAAAAAAATCCTATACTTCACGTGTGCATCAGTTACCTGTAAAATATGCATGTAAACCACACACCCAACCACTCAGTCAATCACCCTCAAACACACACACACACACACACACACAAAAAAAAAACTGTGTATAGTATCCCAACCTCCCTGGATTCAAGTTTTATCAATTTTAGTGGAGTGTAAACATTTAAACTGAAAAAAATCTGTGCCTGCATAAATACGTATTTTAGACAGATAAAAACAGCCAAGTACCTCATAAAGTGATGGAACAGCAGAGGAAAAAAAGAAATATTTGTGTATCATGAAGAAACAAGCGGAACGCGACACACACTCTCCGCTGTGAAAGCTGCTCCGTAACCTGTCTGCTTGCACTGTTTCCTCAGCAGGTGTGCTTCAGCTTCAGGGATGCAGAGTGTGCAGCGGGTGGACAGATGCCACAGGGTGGAGTGTCCACTCAGAAGAACAGCGGAAGCGGCTGACAAAGGCATGGAAGGCCATCCTCTACAACACGGCAGCATAACGAACCGGCTCAACAAGGAGCTCGTTTTAACCAGCGCGTGAATAAAGAAAAAACTAGACATGAATGATTCCTGGAGGGGGGGGGGGGCATTCCATGCAGGCCTGCAGAGAGCTGGGCAAGATGGCAGCCAGCAGGAGGGCTCACTGGAAGGTGGGGGACTAGCCCCTCCATCTGTTTACACGTGGCTGGGGAAGTGGTGGGGTGGGCACAGTGGCTGCCTCCTCCTGAACGGCAGGAACCACAGGATCTTCCAGCGGGTGCCAAACACCTCAGCGAATGTCTGCTGCCAAGGCCTCCTGGGCGTCTTCCTGGGAGGGGGTTAGAGCCACACCGTGAGGAACCGGAGGCCGGAGAAAAACACACACACACACACACACACACACACACACACACACGCAGATGTGGCACTGCCATTCAGTGTCCCAGCCCTTTGACCATTCAGAAGAAAGGTGAGGATGTGCAGCTCCCTCTGGGTGAAAACAGGAGGCACTGCAGAGTACTGACCATACTGAAGCAGACTACACCATCTTTCACAGCATACAACCTACCTTGTGTTTATTAAGGCCCTCAATTCTGTATTTCTCAGGTTTCTGTTAGTGGTAGAATGATGAAAAGGCCAGAAACAATGGGGGCCCCCCCCCCCGGCGCAAGGTGAAAGGGTAGAAAATGGGTATTGGTATGGTAGGGGGGGGGGGTGTGGGGGGGGTGGGGGG
>JABJVR010000013.1:3124608-3146657 GCA_025773905.1 Chitala chitala
CTGTTTTGGGTAGAATTATGAAATGGCCACAAAAAAGGCCCCCCCCCCCCCCCATGCAAATGTAATGATTTCAAAAGCTTGAAATCGCTATGAAACGTGGACGTTTCTGACAAGTGGATACAAGTACGGAATGCAGCCAAACCCTCTGGCCTAGAAAGAGAAACCGCTCTCGTGTTTCATAGCGAGCGAATGCAATCAAACGTGTCAGCGAGACTGTGTAGCGTGGGGTAAGCACGCACACGCGTGTCGCGTCTGTTCCATTACACCGGGACAATCGGGAGCGTACTCACATTTGGTCCAGGAAGTGGGACATTTTCTCAATGGTGGTCATGTCCTACGGAGACAAAGACGAGCCAAACAGCAGGTTAGTGCCATCGTGGAGTCATCAGAGCACACACCTGAGGCACCGACAAACCGGGCTCCCAGAAAGCCCCCCGCAGCCACATTTCTATCCCGAGAAGTGCAAAGGCAACCAACATAGTCATCATAGTACGAGAGGTGAATACTGAATTTTACATCAGGACTTGCGGAGATTGGCGCAAAGAAGGGAGTCTTAAAAATGGGTCCTTAGGCTTTTATTTGCACCTCAATGCAAAGCCAAACCCGAGAGAAGGCCTTTAATGAGAGCCATTACTGTACCAGCTTTGGCGGTAATGTATACAATGGGGACACCGTGGCAAACGCTGGGAAGAATCCTTCATGACTTCTCCCGTGCCAACTTGGCACCCTGGATCGGCAGCTGCTCGCTAACAATGGGATGTGTATGTATGTCGTGGCAACCCCCCCCGTACATGAATCGGGGAGAATGGAGCTGTCTGAACAGCCAGTATGTAAATCTCTCTGGATTTGCATGGCTGTAAAAGCAGAAGATCCAAAAAACATAGCCAAACAGACGGTTCAGCACAATGTACCTCGTGACAAAAAGCAGCTGCCCAATTGGATAAACTTCAGCCAGTGGGAGGCCAGCAGATAGGAAACGTGCAGCCAAATATCTCCCCTTGTGGCCCATCTTTGGTTCCTTAGTGCAGATGTGTACATTTCTGGTTCCCCTAGTGTCCAAGCATCATTTCCATCTCTAACTGCTAGACTGAGAGCAGAGCAAGGTTCTGCGTCCCAGTCCAATGTAACAGAGCTCAGCTGCTGACCCAGGAGGAGGCCTGCTTCAGCACACAGCTGTCTCAACATTAAATAAAAACTACTTCAGCTGATGTCAGGAAGAGCAGAGAGGATACTCAGCACGGCTAAGAGTTACATACAAATCCGTGTGCAGACGCCGCACTTTTGGAGGGTCAGTCGCATCTGTGCCGCTGGTGCAAAATGGTACACAGGGAGTGAATGCGCGCAGGCGCGTGCGTGCGTATGCCGCAAGTCAAATGAAGGACAGGGGTATGACTAATGTCAGCAGGTAAAGAGGGTCAGGCCAGGTAGTGGAGCGATAAGAGACATGAGCAAAACACGCACACACATCCTGAACTCTGGAACAGAGAACAAGAGGTGACAACCAACACATGCAGCCTGTGAGGGTCCGTAAGCTATAGGCCGCACACGTGTGTGTGTGTGCATACGCACGTACAAAAACGCACACACCGCCCTGGGCGACAGAGCAACCCACACATTCAGGAAACATCTGGAAAGAAAACCCCTGAACATCCTTGACATAATCTTCATTCTAAACAAGAAATATAATCCTTTCCAATTAGAGCCCCCACCCCGATTATCCAGAGCACAAACACGCTTCGGCCGCAACATCTGGCAACGCCGGGCGCAGCGATCAGGCCTTGCGATGGCAAATAAGATTAGGGTGTGTGTTCTTTTTAGAGGCTATGAGTAATTTCTAATTATTTTAACTGGGTCACGGCTAATCCCCTCTGCCAGCCCTCACACGATGTCATCAATTAAAGGATCACAGTCAAAAGTGATTATCAAGTTTCCTCCAGGCTCAGGCTGGGGTGTACATCTTGCCTCCTGGTACAATGGAACGCCTCCCAGCCTCTCCTCCTGGGGTCGGGGGGGGGAGCAGCTCGCACAGGTTGGGGGAGGAGACCACGCACACTAACGCCACAAGGGTAGATATCAGAAGGTCTGGTATGGCTGCAAGGAAGGTACTGTCCAGGCTGTCAGAGAGCAGAGGTGTGCCCCCCCACAGTGAATGGTAAGGGATGCCTACAGGACATGTGGGGGCCACCAAAACAGAGGACCTGAATGCTGTGATAATGCAGCTCTGCATAGGGCCTAGTTACAAGCAGCTAGCGGCGACCGCTAGCAGGCTCACGCCCGGCTTTGTGTGGATTTGGCCCTGGAATTAACGCGCACGAGCGGCTAGCGGCTTAGCGTCTCATCAGACCTGGGACTTGTCATGGTTTATCACCAACACAACAGTTCCTGGGTCTCCATCTCAGGGATCAGAGTTGAGACAGCCTCTTATTGTTCAAGGCTAAAGCCAGTAATCCCCCCCAGTACCACACAAGAGAACCAAAACCACACCAAAACATGCAAAAGAATGACATAAGCAGAGAAATAACACAACAAAGAGCCCACGGTTCACTGGAGAATGCCATCTGCTCACTCAGATACCTCAAGTCTTCATGTGAAATCTGAAGCACAAAATGTGAATTGGATAATTAGTTATATCTCAGTCAGTAGTAGTACATCAGACTACCTCAAATCAAATATAAACAGTCATGTCGAATATGAGGAACTGGATGGGACGCACACAGCCTAGGCAGCGTGGACACCACCCTGGGAATGGGGACACAGCCCGCGCAGCGCCACACGGGGACACGGTCCTGCTCTCTTGGGCTACATGCTCGGGGACAGTGAGACCTTCAATAATCTCTACAGGTCTTGTCCAACCTCATCCTCTCTGAGTTCCAGCACACCTCAGACCTTCATATGTAAATTGTGTTTGATAAAACGGTCCCTGCCTTAAAGCGATGCCCTTGTCGTCCCAGAGCTTGACACCATCGTCATCATCATTGCTCATCATGAAGCAAACAACATCTGACTGCGGCGCTGAGGACCAGGGAGAAAACGTGACCAAAGCACAGCAGACAGGAAGAGGAAGAGGAGGAGGAGAACAGACCATGAAGAAGGCAGGAGCAGGGAGGCAGGGCAGGGGGCGACACTCACAGCAAGAATGCCCGTGATCTGGGTGTAGAAGAGGCTGCTCATCCCACCTAGCATCAGAAGGCCCATAAAGGTGGAGATCCGTAGCAGCGCCAATTCATGGCGGGACATGAACTTCTCCTGGGGAGGGAGGAAGGGGGGGGCAGTACCAGTCAGTCCAGTCCACTATGCACAGCTGAGGCGTGTCCCCCCTGCACAGTACAGTAGCTGTGGAGAGTCACTATCTGCTACCTAACAGGCCCTCCCCAGAGCTGCCACACCACCCGGCATGCAAACTCACACTGTTTCTAGTTTTATTTATGAAAATACATAAATACCTCTTTTGCTCCACAAGAAAAAAAATTACCAAAAGTGTAACTTAACACATGTTCATGCATCACTTCAACAAATTTTACTACTGTTTAAGTGCATGGGAGGTGTCTTTCACTTCTGCCCAGCTTAGGTGAGCGGTCACGGTGCCCTGGAAGGCAGACGTCAGGGCAGCCTTGACACGTTAATCCTCACGGTGATGCGAGTCATTTATTCAGTAACCAATGACGGCACATGGTCAGCCCATCACGGTACGCTGGGTTACATGCGGCAAACACACGCACTCGCCCACTGGGCAAAGGGCAGGCACTCACTGGGTCGACTCTGCTGAGGGGCTGGAAATAGTAGTACTGACAGAAGTCGAGCACCAGGGTGAAAAGACTGAGCACTTGTGTGTAGAAACAAAGCTGTAGAAAAAGCCAGTGGTTGTCCTCCCCCACACAGTTATTGATCCTAAAAAAAAAAAAAAAAGAGACAGAAGGGCTAGGGGTCAGAGGTCACCACACACCCTGAGCTACAGGTCAGCTCAGAGGGAACTTTCATCCATCTGGTCACGTGTGCAAGTACGTGGCCAGCACACAGCCAGCATACTGGCCATATGTCAGAGTCCACAAGAGTTAGAAAGATAGTCTGTGGTTTCCTGAACTGCTCACACAACCTGCCCTCCACTCACCACTAACGCATCATAGCAGATGCAAGAGAACGAACAGCGTGTGCTAAGCGCTCTGTCTGCCACTGATAAGCAAACAGAACCTGTACTTCTGGGCTCCCTGTCAGTAACAATGGTATGCCAGGCCAACTGACAGGCTGCAGGCCGAATCCAGCGCGCGCACGCACACGCACCGAGCTAGTATGCAGTTACTGGACAAGGGGCCAAGGAGTGGGGAGGCCACAAACCCCTAGATGTCTCAGGTTATAGAACAGCACATCTGAAAGCTGAAGCAATAGTGTAGAAGACAGACTGGACTGTCCAGAGAGGACATCGAGACTGGACACAAAGCCATTCTCTTTCCTCCAAAGTCCTACATATACCTTCTGTACACACTGTACTCTTGCTAGCTTAACTGCTCCTGCTTCTCTTCTCCCTGAGGTCACGTTAGCGAAGGAGCCCTGGTGGTCTGCGCCAGTGGCAGCAGGACAGAATGCCAGGGCTGCTCAGCGACAGACCAGCCCCTGCAGGAGTGAGCTTCACTCCAGCAGATGGCTGGAAGGACTGCAGGGCACGGCGCACGCAGCAAGGCTTTCTGGGTAATGCAGAACAGGCAGAAATGTAGCCAATTCTGTCGAGTCTCACCAGGGACAGTGGTGGTCCATCCTGCGTACACAGTGCCCGCAGCGGCTGCAGTGGTGCGACCTCTTCGGACGCATCATGTTGCACTTGTTACACAGCTCCCACTGCTCCCTCTCTGAAACATACACACAAACATGTCTCCAGTAACCACGGCAACGCAAGCAGAAGCACACTGCACATATTGGGATAGTTTTTAAATTCACTAAGCTGAATCTGTACATCTGTTTTGTCGGGAATTTCTGCTTTCACTTCTGTTCCCTGAGACACAGAGGGAAAATCTCTGAGAAACCTGGACGTCAAATATAAATGAAAAATCTAATCAGCTCTGACAGACATTCAATTAAATGTCCTGAGTGCACGTTAAGTTTTCAGTCATCTGTTTTTCATGACACACTGCAAAGATCTCTGGTTTTCTTTTAATACGCAAATTCCAAGTGCTTTAAAACTTGTGACAGGCAACAAACACGCAGCACTGAAAAGCATCCCATCCTTTTTCCGAAAACTATTCTGTGCTCAAAAGTTATCCTGTGTCGCCCCCCAGTGGTCACGAACAGTACAGTCATGCAAACTTGCCTTTGTTACGTTTATTTTTGGGACACCAGCTAAGGACAGTAAGTGTTTGTGAGCACGCAGCAGAGCCGGACCTGACCAATTTGACCGGACCTGAGCAAATCTACATTACTAAAGAGAAACTCATGGAAGAACAGGGACCTTGTCTTGCTTATACTGGCTAAAAAGCAAGAAATAACGACTTTCACGTGATACTTTTCCCCCTCTCTACATTATATGACACCACATGTTTTATGCTGTGTTCTGGTCCAAGGGGCGCACAAAGGTTCACAAGCCACGAAGGGAAAAGAAACCGGATTCACAGTCCGCTCACATGCCAAACATGAAGGACAAACAGACGTCGTTAAGTTGGTTCTTGTAACTTAATGGTAGCCCTCCTAGAAGTGACCAGGGTTTGCTTATTACTCCCCCGTGTGAGTCCCACCCAAGACTGTAGCAATATTAGAAACTACTATAAGCTCCTGGCATCGAACGCGAGGCCGAGGGCGACCGCAGCGAACATGACCGTGCCGAACGAGCGGCACCCAAAAGGACTGAAGTCTGATCACGCGAAGCATGTACAAAAGAACAAACGTGTTCATGGAGCCTCTCTGACGTCTGCTGTTAATCTGTGTGCCTCAAAGCCCATCTCAGCATCACTATTTCACATCAGCGATGCTCAAAAAAACTAGTATTCAGTGTATGAGTCATGTTCAGGGAAGTGACAAAAAGTAGCATTTAGCGAAAATCACATCATTCACTAAAACAAAATGTAGCTCATGTTTTTAAAACATTTTCTGTAATATTTAATGCAGTGAGAACAGTTGGAGCCTGACTAAAACCACATTCGACAATCGTTTAGTCCTCTTCAAGCTTAGATACAAAAGCGATGCTAAAACACAAACCTTTCATAAACAAAAGCATACTTACTGAAGTGTACACATTTAGTGACACCTGAAAATAGGTGTAAATTAAAGTTACAAAATATTGTAATGACACTGAAGGCCCGTCGAGGCTGTGAGAACAGCAGTGAGTCAGAATCCAGTAACCTCTCTAAAAATCTAAGCCAGGTTTGATGACTGATGCCATACAGAGACGTCACACTAACTTGCTTTGGAGGTGATGTCAGCGTTCCCAGAGATTACATCACGCCGCGTGTCTAGTGCAGACAGAATGCTGCAAGGTCTCTTACCGGAACGAGGGATGTGAGGGTTCGGGGGAAGCCGACCTGGATCTGCGGTGGAGGCTCGGAACAGTGCCGACACGCAGAGCACAGATGCCAGGTAGTAGCCTAGGGTAGAGGAAGACAATGAAGAAGAACCAGTGCCTACACTACAATGGCAAGCCTGCTCAAGACTTCTAAGCAAGGCAGAAAGGCAGAGGGGCTCTTACACACAACCACAGCCCAGGGGATGTGTCCTTCACGGAAGTGCGGCAGAAGCACCAGCTGGGGAATGAAGAAGGAGTTATAGAGCCAGATGAAGAAGACCAGGCTGAGACAGAGCCAGCCCATGGGGTCGGCCACGAAGTGCAGCCGCAGCGTCATGTCCTGGTGTGGGGCTCCGCGCCTGTACAGAGACACCAAGTCACACACAAACTCCACAGCTACATCTGCTCGTTTGTTTGTTTGGTGAGGACTTAGGACAACAGGATGAAAGGCTCAGACAAGACGGTACTGATGCCACGTCGCCATGGAAACCAGCAGCTGAGCAGAGGGAACATTCCGCACAATGGCTCTGTGACAACAAAACAGTCAGAAAAGATACTGTGACTGTTTTCAGATGGCAAAGCACCAAATTCACCCTCGCAGGAGCGTAGGAGTTGACGTTGTCAAATACAGAGCCCGTTAGCATCAGCATAAAACAAAGGAATCCAGAGTTATAAAATGCTGCACTTTTGGAAAGCTGAATCAAGCCCTTCTGAAATGTTTGTTCTTTACATTCAGGTGGGCAGCTGAAACGGAACTTCTGCCACCAAGATGAAAAACCACATGTAGCTCTGACACACCGCACAACTCACAGAATTCAGATCGCACTCTTCTCATTTGCAGGCCTATGTTCTCATAGCTGGTGCTTATAGTCATGTTTTCAGCTGGATCTGCACCAATCATCGCTCCGGGTAGAAAAGTGGTACAGCAACATGTTTCATCCCCTCCAGCCGTGTGATTTCATAAACACAAACTGAGACTTCTCTATTCTATACATAACCATGTCGAGGGCTGTCACAGCAACACCTGGAAAACTGTCAAAAAATGATTTGAAAATAAATCCATTTAGGTGTGTAAAGCCACAAAAAATACAGAGACTGTGACCAGACACCTGTGTAACATGCACAGCAACAGCAAAGCAGCTACAAAACTACAGCTGACATGATGCAAGGAGCATCGTTCAGATGAAATGAAGTTTCACCATCTACTCTAAATGTCAACCACACCCAAGGACTCTAGGAGCCCAGAGGTGACATGTGCTGTCGTTAAGCCACATGTGTAGCTGAAAAAGACAAAAGGCGAATGAAGCTGTGAGGTCACAGACACCATTCAGTACACACAAGAATTTAGTACATGTCAGCTATGTGTTAGTCACCAGGCAAATTACTCAGCACAGCTCCATTCAACACCAACACACAGGAGTGGAACAGGCACCTGCTTCACTACACTGTGTCCCTGCCCTGCTGGGAGGGGGCATGGTATTTACCTTCCTGTGGTTTTAACTTCAAAGCAGCGCCTCTGTGGTGTTCTCAGAGCCCCCTGCCATCAGGAGCCTGCGGGCAACAGACACATTGTTGAGAAAAGCCGTCTTCTCTAGCAGCACTTCAACGACATGAACCCCTGTACACTAAAGTGATCTGAGTAGCCAGTCAGACGGTACGGTGTGATGTGATGTGTACACCAGGTTGCTCTACAGGAAAAGTGACAATGCCGAATAGCTCAGGACTGCATGTATAATTCTCGGCAAAGTTTGCTACATGTTATATAAACAAATAAGGCTTCTCACTGACTAATTTCACCTTGTCAAGGTCATTTTACTTTGAAAGCACAGGCGTGTCTCACTGTGTTTACTGATAAAACACGGAACATTTACTTTGTTCCTCGATCATAAAATCCCAATATGTTAAACGATACTCAATGTCTCAACGAGGTCTAATGTCCATAGAAAATTAAAGTGTATGCGTGACAGAATCGTAAATGAACATTTCACTGTTAAATTACGATAATGGCTTAAGAAAACTGAAAAACAGCGCACGTATTTTATGCTGTACAATACTTTATTAGATCAACTTAAATTGCACAAGCCACAAAGACCTCCCACGCTGTCTTTCACAAACGGGAAGGAAATGGATGAACTAAATCTATCGTTAAACTGTGTAAAACTGCACAGATTTTTTTGCTAGAGCATGTATCACGGTTTTCCCTGGTTTGCACTCGGGAGTGACAGGCATGCCTCCACTTCTCAGGTGCAGATCCTCTGGTCTACCCGGTGTTCGTGTTAGTTTAAACTGTTCTCTACCTGATGCCATCAAGTCGCAAAAGCTAGAAAACGAAGTAAAAAGTAGAAAAACGAAGCCCCCCCAACCCCATCTTACACAACAATCACATCACATTCCACATAATTGATCATGCGACTCTTATCGTATCGAAATAATGATTATTCGGAGCGTGACAGAAGGCAAAGCTAAAATATCCATCAGTTTTCTCGTCAATATAGTTAGCAAATGACACCAAATAAATTTAGCAACTACTGGATTGTCTAAAGGTACCGACAGTGCCGAGAGCATTTGTGCAGCCCCAGGAGGTGTGTGTGTGTGTGTGTCATCATATTCATCTCAAAACAATAAATATCGATACTGTTAGTATCTTAACAGCCAAGTTAGATCTCGGTTTAAATAAAGCTAACAAAGGTTTGTTGACCAAAATACCTCTGAGTACGAGTTCCATATCACCAGCTAATATTCAGAATTAAATTCAATCCCGGCCGCGCAGAGCAGCCCTGGCACCGGCTGAGGTGTGGCTGTTAGGCGGCTCAGTAACAGGTGCAGCTCACACCGCGCCGAAAAACCTCACACGCATCAGTCATGAAAATACAAACCAAAGCGTGCTTTAAATGTGCGGATACTGTCCATTATATTATCCACTATCCGTGGAACATATCCGAAAAACAATTACCTCTCATACAGAGAAGCGTACTGCCGACCTCACCTGACTGACATACGGAAAGTGTCACCCAAATTTCCCCGTCCAGCCGGCGTGTGTGTGTGTGTGTGTGTGTGTGTGTAAAATGTGCTTGTTTAACCTGTTCTGTTTCGCAACGCGTCTGCTTTATCCGACCAAGGATGTACAAAACGCATTTGCTTGGCTAGCTGGCTAATCAGCTCAACACAATACATTTATTTTTCAAAAATTGTCATGTGCGGTAACACCCCCCTGATTTAAAAAACCGCGACGACTGAAGCTAAAACTGGAAAAGTCGTGAAATCAGCTCGCTAAATAAGAAATTTAAAAACCCCACCACGCAGATGACATCAGACTCACCCTCCGTGTCCGTGTCATAAACACACTCTGACGGCCGCGAGCGCGTCTCGTGATACTCTCGGGAGCGCCATGGTAACGGGGGCCCGTCGGGCTCAAACAGAACAGTCTCTTGACTGCACGGGTCGTAACGCCCCACGCCGACACCCTTCAGCTGACCCCGCGACACGCTTTCACTCAAAGCCACGTATAATTCATTCACTGCTGATTAATTATAAACAACATATACTGTCTTCGCTGCAGTGACTCTACCAACATGGGCGACGGTACGGGACACACCTAAAGAAAGACTTAAACTCGCAGTAAATGCGTACTTAAACTGGATATATTTTGTACTTTAAAAAATATATGTCATAACAAAAATTATAAGTGGTTCAACTGGTCAGAGGTGAAAATGAGAATAATCTAAATTAATAAAAGGACACTTCCCGTCATGCACCGCGCCGCGTGTTGCACGCTAACACTTCCGGCGTGCTGCTGTTGTTGCTGTGTCAGTTTCTCCTTACGTTGCTTTTCTGTAATAGTGTAAGGCTAACACTTTGCCTGCTCGCAATGGCTTCGTGTGGCTCGTACAGGTTACGATGTTCCATCCCCGGGCATGAAATGGACGTGAGGGGACTTGCAGCTGCTGTTTTCCCCGACGGAGCTTTTGTGTCTGTGTCCAGAGACAGAACCGGAAAGGTCTGGGTACCAAATTCAAGGTAAAACGGCAGGTAGAGACAACATGTAGTGCAGTCGGTTAACATGTATGTTTGCAAGTCGCCTTTTCGTCTCGTATTTGGGACAACTTTAAAACCAGTGGCAGATCTGAAACGTTTGTTTGAGACACTCCATCCGTGAATAAGCTGCTCGCCATGAAACAGGAGTCACTGACAGGCTTGGAAACGTGAAGAGATGTTTGGATACCTTTTAAAACACGGACATATGAATACGTCCAGTCAGAAAATTAAAAACAAAGATTTAAGAATAAATATGGGATTGTATGTTAAGTTTCACTTTCGTTTCTTGTGCTTATTAGTCATTTACTATATAATATCCGGCTGAGATTTGTTTTCTTGCATTCAATAGGCTACTTGTGTGTCCAGTAAATAACGTACTGGAAGGTCTGTGTCACTGAAATTGCCAGTGTTCGTTTGAATTACCATCATCGGTCGTCAAGTTCCGATCGTAAAATGTTAGGATCTTGTCATTGCCTGTTCAACCTCTTCACTGTGTTTGTCACGTCTATGGATCTTGGTAAGGCAGATGTGGTTACATGACACAACTGACGACGGACTTCTTTGCACCTGTTCAGCCCAGACAGGGGGTTTACAGAAATGCATTGCATGAGAGGTCACAGTAACTTTGTGTCCTGCGTGTGCATCATCGCACCCAGTGACACCTACCCTCGAGGCCTCGTCGCCACCGGAGGACACGACAATGTCATTTGTGTTTTTTCACTGGACAGACCGGACCCTCTCTTCACTCTCAAAGGCCACAAAAACACAGGTACAGCAAAGCTCTGATTGGGCAGCACGCCTCCTAAAGGGGAACTTCAAAAAGATCCAGAACATCTTGTGAAAATTAGCGTGTCTATTAAAGGAAATGTTTGCCTTGTTGGGAAGTTGCGTGTCACAGTGTCACTCTTCAGTCTGTGGGACTGAGCAAAAAATTCACTATTTTGGTCATAATTTGAATAGAGATGGATTTATGATACTTGAATTGCACAGTTGATAACATGGCAAATGCTAATATTAGTCATTTTTTTAATTATTGATTTACATGCATTAGGAACCAGTTTCTCATCCAAAACACCATCGATTAATGGGTTAGTATTGATAATCTGGCCATTTGGCAAAGCCGTGTGTTTGAACAGCTACCCTCTCTATGTTTCACAGTATGCAGTCTCTCTGCTGGAAAGTTCGGGACCCTCCTGAGTGGCTCCTGGGACATGACAGCTAAGGTGTGGCTTAATGACAAGTGTATGATGACCTTGCAGGTAAGATGTCATTGCCACGACCTGTTTTGTTTTCCAACTCCTATGTTGTTGCTTACAAACAGGGAGGCTGATGGCCTATTCTGGCTTTACCTAATGCAGGGTCACACAGCTGCGGTGTGGGCCGGGGTTATTCTGCCTGAGCAAGGCCTCATGCTCACGGGGTCTGCAGACAAAACTGTGAAGCTGTGGAAGGCAGGACGCTGTGAAAAGACATTTGTTGGTGAGTTACCTGTGATGGTTGACTGGCCTGATTTATAGTGACAAGCAGAGAATTGTGTTGAAGTAACAAATGCACCAAGTCTTTACATGGTTACTGCATTAAAAAAACCTGATACAATCTCCTGCTGTTATGAGGTGAAAGAGGTACTGAGTTCTTATCTCCAGCTGCTGCACTGTCTGCAGGTCACGAGGACTGTGTCCGTGGCCTGGCCATCATCAACAGCGTCGAGTTCTTCTCCTGCAGTAACGACGCTAGTATCAGGAGGTGGCGGGTCTCCGGTGACTGTGTGCAGGTCTACTACTGTCACACCAACTACATCTACAGCGTAGCGGTCTTTCCCAATGGACAAGGTGTTCATCTTAACTCTTTAAAACTACATGTCCCATCACGCAGTTCTTGCATAACACTGGTCATTTCTTACTGTAATTTGAGTGTCATGTTACCATACCTAATCAAGGAGCACACAAAGTACTATGAACTTGTCTTGGAGAAGCTAGCGATTGCTCTGGAAAATGTGCAACAGTACCACTGTACATGGCAGTGTAGTGGGGCAGGAGGTGCGCTTTTTATAAAGCAACGTCCGCTTTTTGCAGATTTTGTGAGCACGGGAGAGGATCGGACTGTGCGGATATGGAGAAGCGGGGAATGCTCTCAGACCATTCGCCTTCCAGCGCAGTCCGTGTGGTGCTGCTGCATCCTGCCCAATGGCGATATAGTGGTGGGGGCAAGGTAGGTGGGGTCACGTGGAAGAGCACCGCGGCTCGGCTGTGATTAATACGGAGGGGTGATGACGTCGTGTCTCCCTGTGCTGTGTAGTGACGGGATCATCCGGATCTTCACTGAGTCGGACGATCGAGTGGCCAGCGCCGCTGATCTGCAGGCGTTTGAACACGAGCTGTCCAAGGCTACTATAGACCCCAAGACCGGGGATCTCGGTGACATCAAGGTGGAGGAGCTTCCAGGGAGGGAGCACCTGGACGAAGCAGGTAGCTGCACCCCAACCCCGGCAGCAGCTGAACAGAGCCTGTTGAACAAGGGGGTGGAGTGGAATTGCCCATTGTGGTTTTTGTGTGCGCGTGCGTGCGCATGTTTTGGGGGAAAAATTTGATTAACAATTTTTTTTAATTTATTATTATTTTTTAATTTTATTTAAGGAAACTAAATGTCTTTTCTGAAATTTTTTTTAATGAAATGGCTTTGGGAGTTATTTTTGTAATTTTACACACTTTTTTTAACCCTATAATGCCATCTGTATTATATCTGCTACATGAGTCTCTGGAACTTGTACAGCATTTATAAAAATATATTTTTGTTGTATTTTGTCAGAATGTCTAAAAAACACTTAACAGCCAGAACTGTCCCATTTTTATTTCACATGTCAGGCTTTACAGGGTTAAGGGCAAATATGTCCCGTGATGTTTTTGGGTGCTACTCCTACGGGTTAACATTCACCAATAAACGGGAGTCAACAGCGCATATGGAAACATGCGATGTAAAATCCTACAGGTCAGAGGGACGGACAGACGCGGCTGATCAGGGACGGGGACATGGTGGAGGCATACCAGTGGAGTGTGAGTGAGGAACGCTGGGTGAAGATCGGCGACGTGGTGGGGGGGTCCTCCCAACAGAGCTCCGGGAGGGTAATGTATGAGGGAAAGGTGAGGCAATACGTTATCTATCTATCTCTCTATCTGTCTATCTCTCTCTCTCGCCCTCTTCTTTCACTTGGCTTTTGTGTTCTCATTTTCTGTCCTCTTGAAAACACTGCTATATTTTCTTCATGTGTTGATCCGTTAGCGTTTGTTTGCTGACCAAGGCTGTTTTTGTCAGAACGCAGTTCTTTCCAGCACTGGTAAGTAATGTTGCCCCTTCCCCGCTCCATTAGGAGTACGACTTTGTCTTCACTATCGACATAAACGAGGGGGGCCCCTCCATGAAGCTGCCCTACAATGTGACTGATGACCCCTGGCTGGCTGCTCACAACTTCCTGCAGAAGAATGACCTCAGCCCCATGTTCCTGGACCAGGTGGCCAACTTCATCATAGAGAACACGAAGGGCCACACTCTGGGAGCAGCCCAGCCAGGCCCTGTGGATCCCTTCACAGGTATGGCCCCTCTGGGACGTTGCATCGCCCTTTTGTGTCGTCTTAACGCTGCTTTGCTTGGAGAAGAGCGGCTTCATCAGAACATCAGCAGAAAACTTTTGTTCCATTTTTCGCTTTGCTCTTTCAACGATGGCTGTTTTTCAGGTTCAGGTCGTTACATTCCTGGAGCAGCTGACAACAACACAGGATTTGGGATGGACCCTTTTACAGGTAAACACTGTGGTGTATGACATTCTGACTCAAAACGTGCTGGTGTGTTGCCTGAAAATTTGCCTTTTTAAGGATTAAGTCTTGGAAAAAAAATTTGATATTCACTGCATTGATACCCAAAACAGAACCCCAACAGCTGCTACTTACATTAAGAAACACTGAATGTTTTAAATGTCAGTTGTTGATGTAGTGTGTAGAGCACTAAATGAATTTCCATTTTTTTTTTCTTCTTCAATTAAAAATTGTCTGAGTTATTGTACTTTGAAGACTGTTTCTGTAGTACAGGCATGTAACCTCTCCCTTTGACTTCTAGGTTCTGGCCGCTATATCCCTGGGTCAAGTTCAGGCGCAGCAGTTCCTGGAGGTGGAGCAGACCCATTCACAGGTAATGCTTGGCTCCACCCCTCAGGCCTACTCACCACTTGGCTCCACCCCCCAGGCCTACTCACCACTGTTAGGATTGCTGGAGTCTATTTTAAATTGGGTGAGGGGGTGAAGCCCTTTGGCAAACCAAGGTGTCAGTGGTATGAAAAACTGAGGTCATTGTTTTGTTCCTGTCCTGTCAGGGGGAAGTGCGTATTCTTCTACTACACATCAGCAGTCCTCCTCAAACATCTACTTTCCCAAAACAGACGCTGTCACATTTGATCAAGCCAACGCCACGCAGATATTAGGTGACTTGCACTCCTAAGTAATATTGGTAAGGCCGAGGGAGGGCCAGTACTGACAGGCGATGACAGTGTGACGTCTCCCTGCCCACAGCCAAGGTGAAGGAGCTCAACGGCAGGGCATCGGAGGCCCACTGCCTGTCGGAGCATGCCATTGGCCAGCTGGAGGCGCTGCTTCTCGCTGTGTGTGACCTACATTCTCAGCAGCAGCCTACAACAGAGCAGATCGAGCTCCTGTGGAAGACCACTCACTGGCCTGAAGGTACTGAGCATTCTCCAAGCCTACCTGGAGTCACCACAATCAGGGCTCACTAAGGCTGGCATAAAGTAGTTTGGGTTTCCAGCCATGTCAAAGTGAAGGTTCTTAGTCATCCAGGTCACAGTCACCTCAAATGGCAACTGGACTTGTTTGGAAATCTTGAAGATGTTTCACCTGTCATCCAGCAGGGTTCTTCAGTTCTAGCTAACCAGCTGGGAGCAGCAGGTATAAAAACCCTGTGAACCGTTAAGTTGATGACTCTCTAATAGCTGTTTGTGAGTTTGTTAGAATCGCCTGAATCCAGATGAGAACGACTGTGAAACTGCCTTGAGAGTCAGACAGGTCAAAGAACCGCCTTGGGAGTATTGAAAGCCATGTTGTATGTAGGTGACAGGTGGTGTCTTAGACCACCTCCTCTGTTAAGGGATGGTTGTTCTAGTTTTACATAGATGGCCTCTTTAACTCTTAAACCATCGGTCTTCTCTGTCCAAGGTGCAATACAGGATGAAGGAAACAGGGTTTGTCAGGCAGTGCTGATGAAATTACCTTACTGTTATACTTACCTTTGTGTCACAGATATCGTCTTCCCCATTTTGGATATTTTGCGCTTATCGGTGCGCCACCCAGTGGTCAACGAGCACCTTTGCGCCGAGACAGAGGGCATCCAGTTCTGCAACCACATGCTGAGCCTGATGGTGCCCCAGGGGCGCGCTGCCAACCAGATGCTCGCCCTCAGGACACTGTGCAACTGTTTCTCAGGCAGGGCGGGATGCCGGCTCCTAATGTCCCACCGGGAGGCGGTCCTGTCCCGCGCTGCCGAGCTCCGGAGCGTCTGCAACAAGAACAGCCACGTGGCGCTGGCCACGCTGGTGCTGAACTATGCAGGCGCCCTGTGTGAGCAGCCTGACTTGGAGGCTGAGGCCCAGTGCCTGTCCGTGGCCAGCGCAGCGCTCGAGGTAGTGCAGGACAAGGAGGCGGTGTTCCGGCTCCTCGTAGCGCTGGGGACGATGGTGGTTAGCGACAGTGCAGCGCGGGACCTGGCTCGCTCGCTGGGGGTGCAGTCCCAGATCGCTCACTACTCCTCAATGTCGGACCCGCCCAAGGTGGGCGAGTGCTGCAGGCTGCTTCTGCATGAATTGCAGTGATCCCCCCCCCCCTAAATTTCACCACTATGGGGGCGATCACACAATTTGGTTATTTAAGAGTCACAACTGTTGCATGTGCTCCATTAAAATCAATGTGTAAATGGAGTCTTTACAAAAGTATGGCCATGTTCTTTTTCTGCAGCCTTATAAGGGGATTGTGTGCGCTAAGAGATGCATCTTGGATTTAATTTTACACCTGACGCCATGCTGTGCTCTCTGCGTTGCTTTTTCATGCGTTTGCTCCATGGTGAGAGACGCTGACACCCTTGGCAGTCCCTCGTTTTCTTTTTGTTGTCATGCGTATCAAACTTGTGAAGTCAGCCTGGCAGGGAAGTCAGGCAGCGAACTGGACCTCCATGGATCACATGCAGCTCCCAAGAAGGATAAATTACCTCCCCAAGGGTAGCTTCCAAATGTTTGGTCTAGTTTTTAGAAGAACATGGTACAGTGATGAAGTTTAGGGCCAGTTCACCCTTATATGTTTTTACTGAAATAACTCCCTTCTATGGAAAGCTTTAGGTTACTGCATAACTGGGTCAGTTATCTATGGGTGGAATTAGATTAATAAAAAAAAAACCCTCTTGAATCTGCCATAAATTTTCAGTAATAAAGCCCACAGGATTGCTACAGTATTACTCATATTAGTGCTGGCAAAAGATTTACCTACAGGGTGTGTTCAGTTTACCAATGGGCTGTGTTCATTTTGAACTTACATACTGGCTCATTCTCAGGATGAAAATAGACATGTTAGGAGGATGGCTTCTGAATAGAGCTTTGGGGGCTCAGAAAAGATTCCAGGGGGTTGGGGGGTTTGCATAAAAAAAAAAATAAGTGAATCAAGAGTGTGACCAAGCCATGATGCCATAATACATGCTTTATTGTGACAGTTGTAGAATACAGCTTGGAAGAGCACAGCCACACTGACAGGCCCAGTGTACGAGTGGGTCACGGACATGCACACCGGCGCCTGCAGTCCAATATGCCGTGGGCTGCCCTGACAGGAGGGCCTCCCCTGCCTCCATCCTGTGGTTGCACTGTGAATTCTATCTGCATTACTGTTACACTCAGTCTCTCCAGCCACTCTGTGCTCGAGTCTAATTCTAGGCCAAATGAGCTACATTTATGCACATTCAATGTCCTCAGTTTACTAGTGTCAGATGAGCCTAAACATATGATCGACATAATACCTGATTTGTCCCCACCCACTCCATACAAGGACAGCCTCACACTGTTTGGTGTTAGTATGGGGCCTGAGACAGTGTCATCACGGTCCTGGTCCAGACAACTCTGGGAGTGACTGACTGGGGCTTGTATTAGATGGGCGTACACCCTGAACTCCTGGTGTAAAGCAGTTACACACCTGTGAAAGCACCCCTGCTGTACAGTCTGATGTACGTGCTGGGAGATTGAGCACACACATTTTAAAATGACCTCAGTAAAAACAGGTACATACCTTAATAAATAGTGTTATCTAACAAAATGTACACTACATGGTTGAATTCAGTCAGGCAAATTGAACAGAACTTGTCTGGTGTCTTGACTAATTTCACACCTGTCGAAGAATTAAATCACTGTACAGTGTCACTTGGGGTTAAACCAACAGGCCCGGAGATACCAGAAAGAAAGGGGGTTTCATGGCACTGAGAAAGTATACTCCAACAGAACTAGACCCATAGAATTTAACCTGATGGTATCTTCCATAAGGGACCCAAATCAAACCAGAATGAACTGGAAATATCTAAAATATTGATCTTGCTGACATATGGTATTGCCTGAAAAGGTTGTACGAGGAAAGTATAACTGGTAAAACTAGTGGCACAAATCACACACTTTGAATTAGCCCCTCTAACTGCAGTACAGAGAAATTATTTAAGCAAGTTTTAAATACAAAACACACTAACATTTTTCATCCCTAGGTAACTTCTAGTGGACACAAAAGTGAGTTGTGTGCTTGAAAAACCCTGGCGTCTACCTGCTGTCATTTTGGTGTCAGAATTTGGGGCCACAATGGTTTCCCACATGAAGGCACATGACTTCACACTGACCCTGACCTTTTTCTCCTTGATAAAGTGCAGCGTGCCCTGGCATAGTGCTGAACACTACAAATATCATAAAAGGCTCTCCAACGAACAAATTCTAAACGTTCATCCTGAAATTAGTGAAAACCTAGCTTTTGTAAACCTGTGCTTGCATTAAATCCATTTACCCTGTGATAACAGTACCCTCACTTAGGCCAGGTGTTCCACAGAAGAATGACAACTTGAAACAATGCGCTTAATTAGAATTCATATTACAATGACTTCAACAACAACATCCATTAACTGCAAAACAAGCATTAGTGGGTTATTTGCAGTCAAACTCTAATGAAGAGAGGCTTGCTCTTAGATTGAAACATTAAAATATACTCAATATGTCACACTTCTTTTGAAGACTGAAGGGCCAAACGTGTATAAACCAGTTAAATTCCTATATCCACTTACTAAACCTCTGATTTGAATCTGGTACAATAACGCATGATTTAAACCAAATCAACTAATTCAACTTATTTTCCTGGAGAAAAGCGAGACTCGCTTGCACTGGCACATAACGTCTGTTGGTATACAGAAGAACCTGCTTAGGGTGAAGTAACACTACATGTGATGACACACTGCAGCCAGTTTCTCGGGTGCTATGAGGAAGATGACTCAGCCCCGTTAACAGCCCCTGGGCATGCTGGGAAATGTATAAAAATCAACAGGCCTTCTGAACCTAACATGGGCTAATGATACAAAAGGTGTAATAACTCAAACTGCTCTTACTAATGACTAAATAAAAACTAAAATTCAAACATATGCTTTAGCCTTGTCAAAACACTGCAACTGCACACGTAATTCAGTCAAAATCCAAACTCTGAATTCAAGTGTCATATGGTCTACGGTTCTTCAAAAAATATATATATATATACGAAACTAAATACTGTACATGTGTGAGAGAAGACGGACATTGAGGAGGAGTGGTGTTTTCCAGACGCACGGCACTTACGACACGCGAGCAGCCTCGAGGAGCGCTGCGGAACTGACCGCGCTTGTGTTGCGATTTACAGATCTCCCTGACACAGTCGGCAGAACACATTACAATGGGAGGACCGGGTGACGGAAGCCCCTGTCCCGCACACACAGCTGGTCTTTTGGGCCACACTGTGTGGTGGTGTGGGGGGGTCACAGACCAATTGGACCAGCTGATCCTCTGCAATGGGGCAAGAAGGGTGTGGTGCTGTCCACAGTGAAATGCCGTCAGGTGGGGAGGTTGGGGTGCTGGGGTGAGGGAGGGGCTGTCCTGGCATGCCTCCCTCCCCCCCAGAAGGGGGGACACTACACGTTCGTCCGACACTTTGGGAAGATGGGCCCCCCCTCAAGCCTTCTCTTTCGTACTGCAAAGAGGGGGGAACAGAAGGAACAAAGTAACCATCCCATAATGAACACTGTGTCAGTTTCCTGTGTGTATCCCTTATAGCCACTATTTTGCATCTTTCAACAGAAAGTGAAAAAGTCTGAGCCCATAGTAACAGACCAAAAGCCGCAGAACAAACACGGGTTTCCGGAGGTAAATTAGGTTAATGACACTGTTGTCGATTGCTGCCATGGTGATTGTGTGCTGTGATGTGATACCAAGTCATTATTTCCCATGCTTCCATGAATGCCTACACCATCATGGAGAGCAGGAAAACACCTACAAAATTCACCATAATTCATAATGTTCAAAACTCCTTGTTCCTCATTGTAATTTACAGTGAACTTGGAAAGCACCGGGTGACAGATAAAGAGCAGCATGTCAGGAAGCGACAGTAAAGACGGAAGTGAACCAGAGGCAAAGAAGAAAACATAAGAATCGCAGATGGAAGGCAGACAGACCGAGACAGGCGTCAAAAATCTGGGCACTCCAAGTGGAGAGTAGGGAGAAACAGGAAAAGGAGGAGGCACCCCGGGACGAGAGTGAGAAGGAGAAGCCTGGGCACCCCGGGACGAGAGTGAGAAGGAGGAGCCTGGGCACCCCGGGACGAGAGTGAGAAGGAGGGGCCTGGGCACCCCGGGATGAGAGTGAGAAGGAGGAGCCTGGGCACCCCGGGACGAGAGTGAGTAGGAGGAGCCTGGGCACCCCGGGACGAGAGTGAGAAGGAAGAGCCTGGGCACCCCGGGACGAGAGTGAGAAGAAGCAGACAGGAGGGCGACAATAGGCACAGAAGGCAGACAGGCCAAACAAGGAGCATAAAAGTCCCAGAAGACGACCTACACCACTGCTGCTCTCAGCCTGAGGTCACAAGGTCTTCCCCGTTGTAGAGCCAAAAGAAAAGAAGAGAAAGACCAGCAGCCAAGTGATAAGGAGAGAGAACATACAGCAGACACTGGCGGCACGGAAAGATGACAAAGATGCTGAGTCCCAGCACTGAGGAAGTGGAAGCAGAGGAAGGGCAAATAGCAGTCTCACAAAGCTGAGAAAGAAGGCGACATCGGCTCTGGTTACTTCAGCTTTGACTTGGAGTTGAATTTCTTTTTGAAAGCCTTCTCCAGCTCTGGAACGGACAACGTGAGCGTAAAGGAGCCGTCGGAATCCGACCGGACCATTCGTGCTGGAACACATGATTGATACAGTTCACACTCAGACATAGTGCATGCGTGCGTGTGCGTGCGTGTGTGTGCGCGTGTGCACCCACCCAGGTCGTTGTTGTTCATCATTGCGTTGGAGCAGCGCAGGCGGGGGCCCTGCTGAGTGAAGTGGTACCCAAACTTGAGTAGCGTGGTGTTTTTCTCAAGCATGCTGGCGATCTCCATCTCCACCTTGTTCCCCAGTGGCTGGCTCTGGAAGGGTTGATGCATGATGAGGTGACTGGGAGTGTGAGCTGAATTCCATGCTCCCCCCCCCAATAAAAATTCATCACTTCACTTCTGACAAAGCACCACTTGACTGCAGTTGTCAGCCTGAACACAATTCATTTATAATGCTGGAAAACTGCCCAAGCCAGGCTGACTGGCTGAAAAGTGCAGTATGACCATTTAACGAGCCTGACCCCATTACGCCAGGCAGGTCCAGACAAAGAGGCAGTGACACGCGATTGCCAGCCTGGCAAAAGAAAACACTTCAGTACATTTTAAAGAAGGAAAACTTATGTGGAGTTTGGGCATAAAAAGCCTCTTCTGCCTCCCTACATGTTGTGTTTTCTGTGCAAGAACATATCAAAGACCCATCAGACTTCATTGCATCCTGCCGTAACGGTGCGGGGGGGGGGGGGTGTCACGTGCCTGGTTGTCGATTTTGAGCTCCAGCAGGGTGGTGTTGGCCTGGAGAGACTCCAGCAGGGCCATGACCCCGGCTCCTGTGATGAAGTTGGACTCTACATTGAGGGACTTCAGGGTTGTGTTGATCTTCAGCATGTCTGCCAAGGCCTGTAGACGTGTACAGACACCAACACAAGCTGCAGTCCTGGCCAGAAGCCTCATCTCCCTCAGGTCATAATACAGGTCAGCATGGTGTCTCTGTGGGCAGCAAGTCCACCTCCCTGCACTGTGTGGGGACTTTATATGTTCTCCCTGCGCATGTGTGGGTGTGCTATGGGTGCTTCGATTTCACCACCTAGACCAAAGACATACCCTGTGTGTGTGTGTGTGTGTGTGTGTGTGTGTGTGTGTG
>JABJVR010000013.1:3155366-3183285 GCA_025773905.1 Chitala chitala
CTAGCACACGATGCCAGCTGGAGTGGGCACAGAGGACAAAACAGGTTAGCATTCTGCAGGGCCAGAGAAAGGTCTCAAATAAGACAAACTTATATGCTACATAACAGTGCCACAATAGTTTGAATACCAATTTCTATAGTATGTTCGTTACATGTAAATCAGCACAAAACATCGTTCTAAAAGAACTATATAATAACAGTTATGCTTTCTAAATACAGAGGTCTACCAAACACGCTTTTGGTGATACATCTGTTATGTACTTCTGGGCACTCTTGCTGACGTGTGGTCATATGGCAAAACGTCACATGCCCGCCCACTCTGCACTCACTCGTTCTCCACCTTGGCTGCATATATCTGGTTCTTCTCCACGTGCACGGACCTCTCCTCCATCTTGTTATAGTAGAGAATCATCTCACCCATGAGCACCACCAGCTTGTACTGTTCCTTCCAGTGCTGCAGCACAAAGTGCCCGGGGTGGCAGGCCACAGACACGTAGACGTCCATGTTTTGCCCCACAGGGGGCACCTCAAGCAGTGGGGGCAGCTGGAGGGAGAGGGCGTCACCCTCACCCGGCCGATGGCTCCTGTGCATGGGGCTGGTCCTGCCCTCACTAGGGGGTGTGGCAGGGGGGCCAGCCTTCTTGGTAGGCCCCCGGCTACTCAGGAACACATCCTTCTGGTGCTTCCACAAGTCCAGACTGGCCACTTGACAGTTGATGCTGTGCTCTGTGTCTTTGAAGTCTTTGGTTGTGAACAGGTGGATATGCACCAGGTGACTGGATTTGTCCACCTTGACCACCTGTAGTGGGATGGACATAATGCTCAACATGTCTCCAGCTACACTGATCCTAATGCAACAAATCTGCCTTTGCTCCAGTTTTTTTGTGTCGCCCTGCATTTTCTCTTGTAGCTCTCGGGACCATCTAGAATCACACCGCCATGTTACACTGGACTGCCCTATGGCAGAATGTCATGCCTGGTGGGATATATTACGCAGCACGTGAACATTTTGTCCCTGAAGCTGTGTTGGAAGCTGGGGGGGCACAACGACAGGCAAGCCTAAGGATCTGAGTGCCTTTGACAAGGGCTGAAATTGCGATGGCTACACAACTAGGTCAGAGCAACTCAAACTGCAGTTCATGGCAATGGGGGCATGGGCAGCTAAGGTTCACTGATGCACAAGCGGAGCAAAGTCTGGCTTGTGTAGTCCGACCCAATAGAAGAGCTACTGTACCTCACATAGCTGAAAATGTTAACGCTAGCTCTGACAAATGTGTCAGAACACACTGCATCAGTTTGTAGCATATGGCCGCAGACCGGTTAGGGTGCCCGTGCTGACTCGTGTCCACTGCCAAAAGTGCCTACAACAGGCACATTAACATCAGAACTGGAGCATAGAGAAATGGATGAAGGTGGCCCGGTCTGATGAATCACGTTTTCTTTCAAGTTACGTGGATGGGCGGGTGTGTGCGCACATCGCTTACCTAGAAAAGAGTTAATACCAAGATGCAATATGGGAAGAAGGCAAGCCAGCAGAGGCAGTGTGATGCTTTGGGCAATGTTCCAAGAAACCTTGGGTTGTCTTTCATATGGATGTTACTTTGACATGCATCACCTACCTAAACATCATTGCTGACCAAATACACCCTTTCAAGGAAACGGTATTCCCTGATGGCAATGTCCTCTTTTAGTAGGATGTGCCCTGCCACACTGAAAACGGCTCAAGAATAGTTTGAGGAACATGAGTTCAAGGGGTTGACTTGGCTTCCAAATCTCAATCTTGCTGAGCATTTGTGGGACGTGCTGGAAAAACAACACCCTTCAGTGCCCCTACCTTGCAACTTACAGAACTTGAAGGATCTACTACTGACAGTTTGGAACCAGATACCACAGCACACCTTCAGGGGTGTAGTGGAGTCCATGCCTCAACAGGTCAGGGCTGTTTTGGCAGCTAAAGAGGGGCCTACTCAATATTAGGCAGGTTGTCATAATGTTATGGCTAATAGTGTGTATGTTCGAAATACTCAAGGTTTGACTTATTGATGCAGGTGTACATAAAACGTGCACAGTACTTGTCTGCTGCATATGTAAAAGGCATGTAAAAGGCGTGCATTAGCATGGGCACAGTAGAACCAGAGCACTAGCCTTCATACTGCAGTCCATGGAGCCCAGTAGCGCATCCCTCAACCACAGCACTGCGTCTGGGGTCCAGGAGCCCACCTGGGCTGGCAGGTCAGCCAAACAGCACTTCACAGCCTGGTGGGAGGGAAGAAGCAGCCATCATTTAGGGTGCACCTGCCCTTTCCCTGGCCCAGGCGACTTGCTCAACCCATCAGCTGTCACTCCACACTTGGCTGACCTGGGGCGGGATGGCAATAAGCTCACGCAGAAAAGGAGGCGGGATCTCTCGCAGCTCAATCACTTCCACAGAGGCGGGGACACCCACATCAATGAACTGGATGTCAAGGACACGACTGCCATGCAAGTTGGTGATCTATGACAGGAGGGGAGAGGGGTCTATGAGAGACAAGACTATAGCACCTTCTTCACTCTTTCCTATTCAGTGACACCAGTGTTACGTTACATTTTCTCCATGCATCAGAAAGCAGGGAAGGGGGGCAGTTTTATGAACAGCAGTCTGGCCCAAATGTGCCAGACAAGAATCTCTCTCCTTCCCACCCCAAATAGACAAAACACGGCTCACCTCTACTCGAGACCATTTGGTCTTGTATCGAGCCAGGCAGAATTTTCCACAGAAGGGCTTTGACACCAAGAACTCAGATGTGACCTGCCACCAAGATTATGACAGCTTTAGCAAACAAACCACTTCAGGTTTCACTGATGAGTTATGGAACTGGTGAAACTTCTGGACAGTGGTCTACATTAGGCCAAACATCTACACTAGATTAACTTCAACATGCAAAGTGGCCACACAAACAGTGCAAATGCAACAAAACTGTGTCACTGGACAATATAGACCACTTCCAGTTGCTGTGCTCAGCAAATCCCTATTGACAAATGCAGATTACAACAAAGCTCCAATATTGAAGACCTGAAAGCAGTGATCAGACCAATCAAATAGCTAGAACTGAGCACAGCATTGCTGCGCTGTCAATCACAGATGGGTCAAGCGCCAATGTCACCTGAGAGATTATGTGGCCTGTAGTTCAGCACATGATTAAGTGCATTAATCCCCATCTGTCCGCACTACATCTGCTGCCAGGATGACATAAGTGGGGTGGAGTTAAACGCTCCGCCTACCCACACATACAGACTCGTTTAAGGCTGGTCTTACAACAGCCCTTACCTGGGAGTGGAAATAGGCCTCGGTTTTCTCCAACAGTGCAGCCAGCTTGACAAGGCCGCGTGATGGCAGCTGGCAGTAAATGGTTCCATCTGAGCAGACGCTGGTCACACACACATTCACATGAGTGCTGTTGACCTAGTGGAAAAGCAACAGTGTACATCTAAAGTACAGCAGCAGAAAAGTTCTGCACTGCGTGAACATAGTCAGCCGAGAGTCTGGCAGAAACTTCCTGAATACACATACACACGTTACCTGTAAGGGGTTCTCCATAGACTTATCCTGCAAGGCTCTCATGCAGGCAGAGTTGATATTGATGTCATCATCATGCGATGTGTCATACAGCACGAGTGAGGGCACCTCCTCGCTGTCCAGAATTTCAGCCAGTAGAATCTTCCCACAAGCCATGGTCTCAAATGTCCTGAGCACTGAAGGCTCCTGGCTAAAGGGCTCCAGGCCTGTGGACCATGACCCGACTCCCATGAAACATCCTTCCCAAGAACAGCTACTGTGTCACGCAAGGCAACTCATGAACAAATACATTTTTAACTGTGCTTCCCCCTGCTTGGAGAGAATGTTCCAAAAAACATTTGGGCTGTGTCTGAAACCACTCCCTACTCACTCAATCCCTAGTCACCATATAGGGTATTAGAAAGAGTGGACTATATAGGGTGCCTACCTACCAAAGTTGAATTCAGACACTACCACACTACTCAACAATTTTACTGTGCTATTGATTACGTTGCCGCCGTCTCATAAATAAAACTTAACGAATAGCAGTAAATAAACAAAACCAGAAACCTACCCACTATTCGAGTAATGTAAATTTATTAATACATTTATATCAATATGTATTTTGTGCAAGTTTGTGTTGTGATTTGCACACCTTAATGTTTTTTTTGCCACAACTCAGACCTATCTCGAGCCCATTTACAAAAGCAGTGCTCCATCGAAAAAACTTAAAGAAACTCCTTGTAGGACTCCTCCTGCTTCTCTGCCATTTTTCACCAAATTTCTTTTTTCAGCACAATGCATTATGGTATACAGTGCTGAGTTAGTGACCATCAGTTGTACACTACTTTTATGATGCATTGTGAGATATTTGGAGTGCACTATATAGTAGATAGTTAATTAATATTGGTACACCAGTACAAAATGATGACCGCACTATATAGTGCGCTATATAGTGAGTAGGGAGTGGTTTTGGACACAATCTTGCTCTCACCTGCCAGTTTGCATTTGGTTGCCTGAAACGGCAGTCGGAAGAACTTCTCCTGTAGCTCCAGAAGTTTACTTGTGTTGATGACTTCTGAAAAGCCATGATCCACATAATACACCTGCCAAAACAATACCATAAACATGCAAAAGTTGCTCTCCTGAAAACCCCAAACGCACCGATACAGTGCTCTGTGTGCAGACGACAAGGCCTTACCTTGACCCTGTCTCCCATGACTTCACAGACTTGTGCCCGCAGGATCTCATCCTCATCCTCAGCCTTCACAGCTGCCAGCTGTGCGATAGCAGGAGAGGACACTCGCTTTCGAGTGTTATCCTGGCTGTAGAACTCCCGCATCTCGTCTTCCAGAGCTTCCTGGGCCTGGGAGTAGCCCTCACCGATGTATCTGTAGGAACATGTGGACAGAACAAATGAACCCAAGGACATCACCCCCCCACAAAGGTAAAGTATTTGTGCTGGTGCCCTTACTCAGATGTATATTTCTATTATACGGCCTATTGATTCCCAAGCAACATTTATAGCTTCTAGTTGAGTCTACCCACTTACAGTGCTTTAAGGTTTCCAATATCCCATTTACAGCTATGGCAGCAAGAGCCCTCAGCAGAAAGTGAAGCACCAAACTTTAACCATGCTAGCAGCACTGGACCCAGTACAGCACCAGAGTCTTAGCGTGGTCTTGCCTGAGGATGACCGTATCTGTGCTCATCGCTTCCACCACCAGCACTGACGGGTACTCGTCCTTAGGAGCAAGTAGAGGAGGTACATTGCTCGGGCGGCGGCCTACTTCCCAAGGTATGGGTGGGCCCCCTTTAACTGCCACCTGGTTCTGGTTCTCGTCCTCGACTACGCGGGCGTATAGAATGGCCTTCTTGTGGTTTTCAGGCATGGGGTAGTCGATGACACAAACATCATCCAGGATGCTGAGGTTGTCAAGCACGTGTTCGGGGAAGCGAGTCTTATAGGTGTCCTGAAAGAGCTTGGGCAGGGCATGTGCCCACAGCCCACTGCTGTATTTGCCCAGCAGCTCTACTAGCTTGGCCTTCACATCGGAGTTGAGCTCTGCAGGGGATGAGGGCAGTGAGGGTGAAGGTGTGGACGAGGTCCCCGAGCGTACAGGGGCAGACAGTTTGCGTGTGATGGGTGATGGCCTTGGCGATGAGGTGGAGCCAGGCCTAGTCTGGGACAGCTCCTTAGAAGGGTACAACAGCAGCTCTGACGGTTTACTGCTACATGGTTTCTCCACCTATGGAGAAGCAAAGAGCACAATTAGAACAGGAGAGGAGACGAATGCTATTACATGCATCACTCAGAATAGGGGTTCACCTTGAAAACCCTTTGAGAAATTACCCTTGACCCTGAGAAGTAACACTTGCCATGCAGATGTGAGACCAATATTCCATGTCTTTCAGGGCTTCTGTGGGCAGCTCCTGTTTATACAGCTCATTGTACAGCTGGGGCAACTTTGAGACCCAGAACCCATTATTGTACTTGTTTAGAATCTCCCGGAGGCGATTCTGCACTAGCTGCTGATTGTAGACACTGGACTGCAGCGGTCTGGACTTCCCAGAAGAAACGTTTTCATTATGGTTAGATGGACCTGGAACACAGCATATCAGAGAGAATCTGGAATGCACAGAATTTCTGAGAAAGAGGGAAAAAAAAATAAATAAATAAAATAAAATAAAATAAAGAAATGTATAATAGAATGAGTAACAAAACTCCTAAACATCAGGGACAAGCAGATCATGAATCCCAGTGCTGTCAACAGTGATCTCAAACATACTCATCTTCCTCTGTCCTGATCTCTCACACACGCACACACACGCACACACACGCTAGCCATGGTACCCTTACCACTGCTCTGCTGGAGGTTCTTAGACAAGTGTGCATGCACTTCCTTCTGCAATCTCGAGGGAGGAGCTGTCTTCCTCTCAGACCTGCAAAAGGTACAGCATCAGGTATGTGGTCAATCAATGACCATTCCTCCAGCAATTTCAACATTTTTCTGGATTATGCTAGAAAATACAGATTACAGGAAAATGCAGTATCATTATAAAGACGCACGAGGTTAAACCTTGAACCTGCAACAGCAGACCTGCAAGTATTACAAAACTTTCCAGTTTGAATTGGGGTGAGGCAACCATCTGGTGGAACTGACATCAGATCAACAAGCAGAACATATCGGGGTCTCTTAGACAAGTAGTTATTCTTGTTATAAACAGAATGCAAGCACTCATACACACACTGCTTTTGGTAGAACTACAACAATTGTTAACTGAAAAACCCTTTGACAGATGAACAGTAAGACAACTAACATTGAGTCCTTCACTATAGATCTTACTGGCTAGAGATGTGCTTGTTTATATGTGGAACAATAAGTGAAATTACTGTAGCTTTTGTACATCTCTATAGTGTTACTACTTTTGAATTTATGGCCACCTTTCTGTGTCTCAAAACACAAGCTTTCCTCAGCTGTCATTGAAATCCAGAGAAAACTGATCACTAGTTTCTAAGGTTAACTCATTCACATTTCAGACAATCTGTTCAGGTTTTGGCAGAAAAGTAAATGCAACATCTGTAAATTAAAAGGCCAGTTACGATTATCGAAAACATGATAAATATCAGCTGTAATAATCCTTGTAACCAAAAATCAGATGATACCTAATCTTAACCCCTTCAGTCTGTGTCCACTTTGATGTACATAAAGATATACATTTGTTTTCCCCAACCCATCAAAAGATGATATCATTTGGGATTGATGGGGTTAAGCCTATATCATTGATTAATACATATGTAACTTGCATGTTTTCCAGGAGATATAGATTTGTCAGCCAATAAGACCTTGAGAAAGCCAAACAAAAGTCAGACCCCTGTTATCTTTTACTTGCCCTCTGACCTCTTCCCTCATCACAGTTCAAGACCACACTCCTGCAATATTCTGTTCACACACCCTGACTGCACTGTCAGAGGCCAGACTAACGTTATCAGAACAAGCACCAATCACAAGAAATGTAGTGCATACACAAGCTGACCCATCTTCAGAGCTGCCAAAACCACAGCTCTGCCCATCTCATCACAGCCAGATTCTCTTCAGAAAGAGCAGAACCCCAAAGGCAGTCTTCTAGATGGGTCCAGCAATGTGCTGATTCACAGCAGATCAGTACAGGGAGGTTAATCGGTGCGTTAAATACAGGGATTACGCCACCATTCTCCTCCTTTCTGCTGGGCCCTCGGTTTTAACGCCACATTGGGGAACGCGCCCCATTGTGTCTCTGACGCCCTCCACATGGGAGACGGAGGGGCACCATGTACACAAAACAGCCTGTGAGCTCAGTTGTTTTCTCTGGCTGAAGACCAGGCCTGGCCTGAAAAGCACCCATCACCCCCACCTCAACTCATTGCTGTGTGGCATGCTGAATAAGCAGAAGAACAGTACTGTGAGGGCGGTCCAATTCAGAGTGAGACGGAACCAGAAAGAGAAACCAGCACAGTGCAGCTGAGTGAGCGACAGATGGACAAACACTGTATCAGTTACAGCCTCTCTTCTCTGGTGTTCAAAGAGTTACAAGCTCACATGTGAAAAACATTTCACACTGAGAAATACAGGTGGAGAAGAGTTTTAAAAACCTCTTTCATATTGCGCTTATTATAGAATATACCCATGTTACATGTTGCTCCCCAATTTTCCAGGTTACAAGATTGTTAAGTCAATATTGACTGAACAAAGTAGCACCCTAAAATGTCAAGGCTGTAGGAAAGTCAGAAAGACAGAGAAACATGTGGACGTTTACACAGAGCAACAGATGTTTGCACGTCATCGTCTATTGGATAATATGGCATCTTTTGCAGAAACACTAATTAGAATCAGCAACATTATCCACGTGCCGAAATGCATGTCCTACTTTCACAAGAACACCCTCTTCTCAGGAGAACAAGCTGCAGGCCAGAAGCTGTCCTAGCCTGTCACCCATTTCATCTCTATATGTAGCAGATATAGGGAAATGCCTTTAAATTGTCCCACAGACCTACTGGATCTCATTCAATACCAAGAGTAAAAGAGGGATAAAATCAAACAAATCATTTTGTTCTCTTGTACCTGAGGACCAAAGGTGACCATTTAGGTGAAGAACTATCTAATCTTGTTCTCAGAAGTACAGTTGTCAGTGATGTTTGAGTATAATGCAATATTCTGTCCAGGTCCTCAAAACATACATGCTGCCTGTACAGAAGCAATTGCAGAGATCTTTCCTAGGCTTGCCAGCTCACTTTCTCTTCTGTTTACAGTGTCAGTAGTACCCATACATGTTGGTACAAAGGGGCACCTTTGTAGTACCTGGTCCATCATTACATCCCCCCCATCAGCACCAGTGAGGCGACCACATGCCAGTAAATGCACCTTAGCCACACTTGCAGATTCTGGATGAGTAAGAGATGATGCACCAACCACCCCCCCCCACTCACTTGTCAGAAGGAAGAGAAGGTTTCTTCATCTGCGTGGAGGGCACTTTGTTGTGAGGAACACCAACTCGGCTATCAGACTGGGTGTCCTTCATGGTCACCTGACGAAAATCACTGTGGCTCCCAGGGCGGCCAACTGAGGACAGGTGTGCTGGTCCCCGGACGTTGCGATCCATGCGTTCTGGCTGACGAAGGGATGTCCTGGGTTTGGCTAAAGAACAGATCACAATGAATGAATCAATCAATAATCATGCAGACACTGTGGCAATGCAACCAAGCACTTAAAATTGTAGTTTGTACTGTTGTATTCCCCCCTCCACAGTCACATCAAAAGCCATTAGGCAGCTCATCGTTTCTCAACATTAAAGTTCTTCCACCTCCCCATTAATTCACCTTTGACTAAACTATGTGGACTGTCGCAGTTTAACAGTAACTAACCATCCTTACCATCATCCATAACCCTTCCATTTGGTAGCATGAAACGCGACAGCAGCAGCTTTGTAAAAGGTCACATCTAACACCTCTGGCTGGCAATAACGGGTGCACTGAGAACTATCGCAAACCACTACTGCTGCAGCGAACCAGCTGTTTCTCACAAGCCACATGCATGACACCGGTTCTAAGGCTGCTGCATTAAGGTGGTCAACCTGGGGGTACACCATTCTCACATACACGCTCCTGCACGTCTCCACAGATTGGTGTCAGAGGTCACAGCTGCACTGTAGCATTTCCACCTCGCTCAGTAATGTACAAAAAGAGACCATGGCATTTCCAAAGCAGTGACTGCAGATCCAGACATCAAGAACCGTGGCTGACAAGCACACACCTCCAGCAGAGGGAAAAAAAAGCAACAAGCAGCTCTCTGCTGCAGTCCTGAGTGAGCAAGGGATGTATGACTGTGCAACATTTACAATCTGAAAAACGAGAGAGAGAGAGAGAGAGAGAGAGAGAGAGAGAGAGAGAGAAAGAAATCTGGGCTGGCATCAACTTTTCTTAGCTTTGCGTACATCGGAAAAGTTCTCAAAGGAACATCAAAATAGGACAAGATAGCTGTACTTGCTATTCCTGTACCAGAAACTGCAGAGTATAAAGGTACCCGTCTACAGAGCATTCTAATGTGTTTCTGTCAACCTTCAGGGAGAACTACATTTTTACAATTGCCAACAAAATGTCCAAATTAGATATTCACTACACTTCATGACTAAAAATGTACTCCTAGAGGGCTCAGTTCATCAGTTTAAAAAACAAAAGTCTCAGCCTATAACAAATTGAGACGTTGTCAGAGGTAGGAGTGATGCAGGAGTATGCCAAAACAGTAAAAACACTGAAAGTGTAGCCAGTGTTCAGGCAAATTCAGACTCACTGACTGTCTAACCTGCATAAAAACTAGTGACTTCCACTGATCAAATTCCCATTCCTCTTAGGCACAAGATCCAGTACTAAACAGCCATCTTGCTCTCCCGTCTGTCATGTCTGGTACCGGACCCTCCCATTTCCCACACCTTCAGCCCAGTTCCAAACAAACAATCGTGTATAGACCTGTGACTGAGACCTCTACTAGCTCACCCTCCATCACACGCTGAACCCGTGCTGAGCCAACACACCAGTATGACGCCAGTCTCTCTGAACGTCTGCTGACAATGCTGATGAATGACTGCAGTTTTGAGCTACTGCTCTGCAGGATGAGACTGTACCAGGAATGAAGATGAAGAGACTGCTAATTGCCATCAGCTCTGCAGACACACAGCGTTTCACAGCTTGATTAACACCAGACCCCACCAAACAACTCCACACACACTGAGCGATGCTGTTAACTTCACATTCCTGGAACACAAAGCTTATTGTTCATTTCACTATAAAGTCAAGGTTAATAAGATCCCAACTGAACCAGCTAACCAGTTTCAACTCAGTTTCTCTCATTTTCATATAGTGCTTTTCACCACTACCTTGTCCCATGACATTTTCCACTGTCTGTGGCCTGAGAGGATGGAATTCTCCACAGTAGACACCCATCTCCTCTCTTCCACATTGGTAATCTCAGTCACACACGTACACACAAACACCAGTTTGAAGCCCCTGCATAGTGCAAGATGGATTCATATCTTCCTACAACTCAGGAACAATTACCCCCCCCCCCTCCTTTCCAGCCAGCTGTCACAGGTTGAACATCTAGATCGCTTTACAGAACATTGAAAGAAAACATATGCGAGAATGGGGTTAAGACTGACCTACCATTCAGTATAAAGGGTGCTGCTGGTTTCACCCTCATCTGACAGTTAATAAACTGGGGGCGTCCAGCCTTCTTGGAAGTACGCTGGCGTGCCACCAGCTGGGCAATGTGTGCTGTCTCCTTGCAGACTGCCGCAAAGCAGACGACCTGGGTGAAGAGGAAGAGAAAGCAAGCTGGGATGTTAAACAGCTGGCCTTATTGCTCTACATCTTAGAGCCAAGCAGAGAAGGGAGCAGCGTGGAACCAAGCGCAGAAAAATAAGCATATCCATTGGGAAAACCAAGTCTTTACATCATACACTCCATGGCTGCATCAGTGATACCGTGGGGTCCACCTAAATGAATACCTGCAAAGTGTATGATTTGCTTACATGGACAGCATGTCCTTGCCATAATTTTTCCTCCCATTGATTTCTATTGACACGTGTGCTGGATAAAATTATTCAGTCTTATAGCACACACTCATGTTGATGGTGTTGAACAAGGGAATACACAGATCTCATTACAAAATTAGTCACTAGCCGCAGTTTGGCATTACATTTACTAATTTAGTAGACATCATTATCCAAAGCTACGTTCAACATTTCACGTACACATTACAGTAATACTGGTTCTCTACATTTAACCCATTCCCTGGGGGAGAAGTGGGTAGCCATATGCAGTGCCCAGGGAAATGGCACTTGAGTGTCTTCCTCAAGGACACACCTGGCGGCTGGGCTGGGATTGGAATCAGGAGACTTCTGCATCCCAACCTGATATTCTACCCATTGAGCCACCAGGCCACTGGCATTATTTTGTTTGCTAACAGCCAGACACATGGAGCAGCTGTCAATGTCATTAGGTGCCCACCCATCACACAGATTTTTCTAGGTCTTCTGAGTTTTAATGAAAGATACCATAGATGTTTTGGTGATACAAAGTACCAAGCAATTTGGAAGTTTCAGTCCCACCCTAGTGCCAACCAGTAACTACAAGTGTTCTTGAACGGTTCTGTCTATATGGGTTCCTACGCCGGCCTCCTCACCTCCCCACTGGCCTCCTCACCTCCCCCGTGCGACTCCGCTCCATCTTCACCACAGAGGGCACGCTGCTCAAAAAGCTGTCCAGAGATGGGTAGCCCATGTGCTTGTGTGGGATGAAGTCGCCCGTGAGGCCTTTGTACTCCGACTGTAGCCGTGAGAGCGAGACACCGTTCTTGTTGGACTGAAGCACCGCCCTCAGCATCTTCTTCACCAGCTCTGCGTCGGACATCCTGCAAAACAAGCTCATCTGTGTGCAACCCTACTGTTACAGGTGTTGTGCCTATATACTACAAATATGCAAATCAAGTCTGGGGAAAAAAAAAAATCTTATTAAAAATTATGAACAATGACAGCAAGATTTCAGCATCTCATACAGCAAACATTTTAACAAATCTGTTAACTTTGCATTTAATTCTGTATAAAACTAGTTACCAAAAGAAGAACAGTATCATGGTACTCTTACATGGCAGACATACAGTATGATACGATGAAGTACTTTCACAAGGTTTTTACAATGCTGTTTTATAACATTATAGAGGCCTTAAATAAAACCCTTTATCGCCAATGTCAATTTGAGCATGTTAATCAGGATACAGAATCTTTATTAAAGGTAAATGTATAAGTGTTTTTACCTAATGTAGATGGTAAACCGTAACAGTCGGACTCCTTAAATTAAGTAGCTGCCACCTACCGAACGAATTCGTAGATTTGACCCAGATTAACACCCTAAACCGATATGGCAGACTCACTAATCTCTCGTAAATTCTTTATTAAAGAATTAGCCCTTATATAAACAAAAACAACCAATGGTTATGGTATATCAATCTATACCTTTTCGTGTAGCATTAACACTGGCAATAAAAACTATATAAACAGGTTATTATATTTGGGAAAAAAAGAAAGTTTACTTCGTCCAGCGTTACAAATCGCTGCAGACGGTTTCTAATCGACAAACTACTGTTTATTTACCGCGTACAGGACAATTTTAAACAGCAGACAGCTCCTATATTCTACCAACTACTTTAAACACATTTAGGATAACGAAATACTGTCAACCCGTCGAGGAACAACAAAAACAATGAAAATGCTTACTTCGTTTTCAAAACGCAAGCGCTATAAGGGGTTTATCAGAAAGCTTCCCTGAAACACCCTATCCATGTGTGTTCTGCCAGTGTCACTTAGATATCAGCACACTCCAATACACTCAAAGTTGTAAGAAACGAAAGTGTTTTCAGTTTCGATTGCAGCAAATATCACAACTAGTTTTCTATTTAAACGCATATCATCCACGCCTACAACTGAGCTGCGAGCGTGCCTCAATAAACGTGAATTTTGTCATTTTAACACGCTAGTGGCATCTCCTGTGTTCCAATTTGAGCATGCTTTTTCGGGTTGATAATTCAGTGACACAGCCGTCGCGTTTGATTTTAGCCAAGCCCAGCTACCAACGTCGGACACTCGAGTGAGCCAACGACTCGCATCTGATGCAATGCATTTGACTCACATCTGGTCTCACACACACACGACGAGGGCAACACGGATAATAATAAAAGACACGTTTTTAGAAAAGCGTTGAATGAAACAGGAGTGGCCCGAGCGGACAACCGTGTTTATCCAGGATTATCGGCTCAGAAACACGATGCTAAACCGGCTCCGTTTCGCGCAACACACCAACCTGCTGGGTCCCTCCGAAAAAAAAAAGTTCGGCTGCGGTCGGTTAGTTAATTAAACGCGGTAAGAGTTCAGATACGGAGAAGTAACGCCGAGCTCGGTGCTCGGCTCGCGCCGCCGGGAGGTGCTGTCAGCGTGAGCGCGCGGCGTCCTTATCCGCGCAGCACCTGTCCGTGTCTAAGCGCTTCTGTCCAACACGGGCTCGATGGGATGCGCGCTCAGTCACCTGCACACTTTCGCCAAACTTTCCTACGTCTTCTTAGGGGGGGCGGGATGTCTACGCCTTTTAACTTATTTACGAACCTGACGCCTCCCCTTGGTCGTAATCGACTGACCTCCCGCTTTGCGTCCCTTGCCGTGCCGTTCGCCTGCGCCTTTTTTTCCGTCTACCGAAGCCCTCTTCCAGCCGCCTGCCCTGTTTCAACAGTGTCGCCGGGGTGGCGGCTCTGCACGGACCGCCGCCGCCGACAGGGCGCAGGCGCCGCAGCCACAGCCCAGAACCATAGTGGTCCAACTTCAAATACTTAACCGCGTCCGCAGCTGGTCACTGACAGCGAATCTACCAAATCATCCCACCTTATTTTAAACGGCATCGGTGTTAAATGTAAACAAAGAACTCTGCGTTAAATTATGTATTATATCACAAGACCTCACAGACACACGTCGGCAACCCTAAAACGGAATAAAAGGCGCTCCAGAAGAGGTTTTGTCGAGGGTTAAAAGTTTGATAAATTCGGCATCTTTTAATTTGCCCATCTTTCTGATTAATCGATACGGCGTGTTCAGAAATCTTATTCAAACATGTCACCGTGGCACATGTTCTTACATATTCCCTTGCCAGGATTGGTAAAATGAGTTCAAGTTCTCCCAAAAGTCAGAGAAATTAATTTTAAAGTTTTAAACAATGCGTATCCCTTTGATGTTTTTTTAGGTTTCATTTTGATTATGATTACCTCTGGTGAAAGAGATTGGGTTGTTGTATTTTTTGTTTAAACTGGTGGGATACATTGTAATGGCTATTTACCAAACCCACCCAACTGACAGAATTCAGCAGATTATATGTAACTGAAATGCTAATGGTAAAAAAAAAAAAAAAAAAAACTACAATAACCTGCAATTTTTTGTAAATTTCAAGTGGAAATATATGAAATCATATCTTGTCTGACATTCTCAAAAGATTTATGAATTATGTTAAATCTCTTCAAAGTATGAAAAGGGACAGTGCAAATAAAGTTTTCCCTCTATGAAAAAGGAAATGTCCGCGTTTAAACTTAATATGCATTATATAGAAATGTACAGATACATAATTCTTTTAAAGCACATCTCTACATGTGTGCACCACACAAACGCGAATATGTTACCCGCAAATAGGCCGTGTTCAGTTGCTTGTTGACCTCTGTGCTCAATGTCACCACCTGTGAAGGCAGAGTTGCGTGTTTTAGCGATATAGACAACTGGCTGACGCGTTTAAACTGTACAGAGTCTCAATTTGTCCAGTCATGGGCGAAACGGCTCCAGTTACCAGGTGGCCCATAATGCTGTACGCCACACTGAACGCTTTCTAACAATGTTTCGGTACTGATCGTAATGAAAACATTTTTTGACGTAGTTCACAGTAGATTAAACGTATAGTTTAGCGATGGTCGAAAGAAGTAAAATGCTACAAGAATGTGCTTTTTAAAAATGTCTCGCGTTTAGAACAACGTAAGGAATGTTGCTGGTGAACTTTTAATGCACAACGGATCTAGGAGCCTTTTCAGAGTTAAAAATCCGAAACATATCGTATGACTAATGTAACCATGTCTACAAAACGCTATTTTACGTTGGTAAATTAGGCTATATATCTTAATATATTAGCAAATCCAGTTGCCATTGAACAACATTTGAGGTAACCATAACCTGGATGACTGAGAACCTTCACTATAGGCTAATAAACTTCAAAATGTTGCCTCTCGTAGAAATGCGTAATTGTAAGAGCCATTTCATATAAATTGCGTGTAATATATACCATAACTAATATCGCTGTAAGTTGGCTGTTGGCGATCACCGCGCACCGTGTAATGAATAACGGCTCACTTCGTGGTGTGAAGTCGTTACAGCGCGCGTGTCACCCTGCTTAGTAACGAACTTTTTTAAAATTTAAAAAGATGTTAAGAAAGTAAGGCAGGACGTAGAGCTATATTTTTGTTTAAAATGCTTTTGTTGTTGCGTCATCTTTATTTTGTCATTTACTTTTTACATGAATTTGCAGTTAAATATCTTTGTTTTTAATAATCATAATGTTCAAGGCTTTATTTTTTTAAGTAAAGAAAGCACAGTCACCAAATATACTTCTGCCTATACTATAATAAATATTTGTTTTAATATAGTTTTTAGTTATGTGTGAAGCAGAATGCTGATTGGAAAATGGTGATGATTTAGGCTATGTATTGGCACTAACCACATTTTGCACGTGATAAATCTAAGCGTGAACGGTAGCCCGCAAAATGAACATTAAAACAAAACTATAAGCGTAGCTATAATTTGTCAAAAACTGGCTGTCTATCATCAAAAAGGCTCTGGTAAGATAATGTTGCTTATGGTTTACATTTATCACAATTAACCAAAGGTCTACTGTATATTTAAAGTAACTTATTTACCAATGACAGTTTTACAGACTGGTACAAGACAAGATGAACGACAAGGTTAAAACTGTGCTATTGTGATGAGTAACAGAGGACATTGAAATGCTGGATCCTCTTTGCAGAGCTGAAGGTTTTATCTGGAGAAGCAACCAAGGCACAAGGCGAAATCCATGATGGTGATCCAAAGAAACAGGCGGGAGTTCGTTGTGCCAGGACTTCCTAGTTAAGATGTTGTACTTGATCATGCCTCTATAGATGGTACCCAGAAGATAGGCTGACAGAGATGCGGAACCACCTGCAAAAGGTGCACCAGACGCAGGAGGTGAACTGGAGGCCTCGGTCGGACACAGTGTCTTCGGGGAGGCCGTAGCTATAGAAAACATGGTTAAAAAGCAATATTGTGGTTTCTGATACTGCGGGCAGACCTGGGACAGGTAAAAGATGACACATTGTAGAAAAGCGGTTGATTATAACCAGGATGGTGGTCTTAGCCTTGGATGCAGGTAGGTCTGTCATGAAATCCAGCGAGAGATGTGTCCACGGTCGCTGGGGGACAGGCAAAGGAAGCAGTTCTCCAGCGGATACCTGGTGGGGTTCCTTCGACTATGCACAGGTGGGACAGGCAACTACGTAATCCTGCACATCAGGGGTGAGAGATGGCCGCCAGTATTGTTTAAACACGAGGGTCTAGGTGCAGGTGATGATCGGATGTGCTATTGCCTGGATTTCATGGCATGCGTGTAAGACCAGGCTGCAGAAGTCAGGTGGGACAAAAAACTTGCCTTCAGGTGTTTCACTAGTGACGACATGTCTCCTGATGTTGTCTGAGGGCGGTGTGGAGCTCCTAACAGAGCAGAGTAAGAAGACGGGGGTGGCAGAATGGGTGTGCTTGGTTCGGTCCTGGTGATGTGGTCATGTTGGAGGAAAGGCTTTGGTGTTTTTCTGTCCTGGTAGATGAAAATATGGAAACTGAAATATTGTGGAAAAACAAAGCCCACCTGGCTTGTTGAGCACTGAGATGGCGGGCTGTCTTCAGGTACTCTAGGTTGTGATGGTCCATATAGGTGATGAAGGGATGGCATGCACCCTCCAGCAAGTGCCTCCGTTCCTCCAGGGCAAGTTTCATGGCTAGATATTTACTATTTCCCACATCACAGATTTTCCTCTGTGGAGGAAAGCTTGTACAGCAAACGGGTTCAGACTTGAATAAAGTTCGTACACGGAACTGTCGGGTGGAGAACAAAAACGAGGACTGTACCCCCATGTACCCTTCTTGACCGCAGTAATAGCAAAGCCTATTCTGCTGTCTTTGATATCACTCTGCAGGTGACAGGGGTGCTCTTCCTACTTGCATGCATGGGTTTCAGGGTTGGTTCTGCAGGGGCTTGGAGTGTGGGCAGGGTAGGGTAGGGTAGGGTAGGGTAGGTGGAGGAACCAACATAAAGTCAAATCGTAAACTCCATTTATGTCTTGATCTAATAAAGGCACATCGAGCTTTGTCCTCATAAATGTTTTCTAATTGGCTTTGTAGTACATACAGTCGTGAAAAAATTAGGACACCCTATGAAAGCCTGTGTATTTTTGTAACATTTTTGGATATATGGATATTTAATCTCAATTTTAACAATACAGAGAGATTAAAGTAATATATATAAGCAATTAAAACTGAAGAGAGGATCTTCTGTAAAATATAATTCCACAAAAATGCATATTCTAACTGAGGCAAAAGTTAGGACACCCTCACATTTATTACCACTTAAAATGGCTCAAATCACACACAGGTGTATCACACACAGGTGTGTCACACCAGGTGCACATGAGTAGTAGATCGTTACTCAGCATTTTGAATGAGGCTTGCCCTTTCTAAACCTCAGACGTTTATTTTGGTGTGCTGCTGACTGTTGAAGTGAGAGTGAGCACCGATACTGCACAAGTTTAACTTGCATGGGAGGTGTGCAAGGAGGAAACCTTTGCTCTCTAAGAGAAACATCAAAGCCAGACAAGTTTGCCAGAGACAATGTTAACAAAGACCAGGACTTCTGGAATAATGTTCTTTGGACAGATGAGTCCAAAATTGAATTATTTGGACACCAGAATAGAGGACATGTTTGGCGTAAACCAAAGACAGCATTCCAGGAAAAGAACCTCATACCAACTGTGAAGCATGGAGGTGGAAGTGTCATGGTTTGGGGCTGCTTTGCTGCAGCAGGACCTGGTCAGCTCACCATCATAGAATCCACCATGAATTCTACTGTGTATCAGAGGGTGCTTGAGGAACATGTGAGACCATCTGTCAGAAAATTAAAGCTGAAGCGGAACTGGACCATGCAACACGACGATGACCCAAAACATACCAGTAAATCAACCAAGGACTGGCTGAAAAATAAGAAATGGAGAGTCCTGGAATGGCCGAGTCAAAGCCCAGATCTTAATCCCATTGAGATGCTGTAGGCTGATTTGAAACGGGCTGTACATGCAAGAAACCCCTGAAACATCTCACAGCTGAAAGAATTCTGCATTGAGGAGTGGGGTAAACTTTCCTCAGACCGATGTCAGAGACTGGTAGATGGCTACAAGAAGCGTCTCACTGCAGTTATTTCAGCCAAAGGGGGTAGGGTGTCCAGTATTTTTCCTCAGTTAGAATATGCATTTTTGTAAATTTACATTTACAGAAGATCTTGAAAAGTCTTTTCTTGAGTCTTAATTGTTTAGTTATATTACTTTAATCTCTCAGTATTGTTAAAATTGAGATTAAATATCCATATATTATATGGAATGTTACAAAATACACAGGCTTTCATAGGGTGTCCTAATTTTTTCACGACTGTAAATATTTAAATTCTCCTAAGTAGTGTCAGTCTTTTCTAACTCTAAAATTGTTTTAATTATTTGAATTTCTTTGTATTTTTTAGTTTTGATATTAATTTACCTTTTTTCATGGCAGCTTTTCAGATTTTATATTTCATTAGTTATATTTTCATTTGCACAGGACACACTGAGAAAAGGGCTTCCATCACAGGGAAATAACAAGACACAGTCAGAATTTACTAATCACAATACAGGGAGAACAAAATAACGAGGTACAATGACTCAGCACAAAGGGGACAGGAGAAAGGGTGACATCTAAGGTACACAACGGTCATGACAAACGGGTGTTACACATAGCCCCATCAGCAAGCTCACCTGAAATTAATCAGAGATGAAAGCATGATTGTAAGGAGTGATCTTTATTTGTGTATATATATTTTGTCAGGGATTTTTCTGACTCAATATATCTAGTACATTAAGCCTGAAACAGACATTTTAAGCACATTGTGTGTCTTGTTTATTTTTTGGTGGCCAACAATCTATGATTTTATTAAAAACGTACTGTTAGATTCTCTGATACCGTTTGACCTCGTTTGTGACATGCACGTGTACTATTATTTATTGTACATCGCTTTTGACAAAGGCGTCTGCTAAATGGATAAAATGTAAATGTAAAAACAGTATTGAAATCTTCTTCCCAAATCACTCTGGCTGATGTGTACATTGAATGTGAGATGACAAATCTTACATTCAATATCCTGGAATAATGCCGTACTGTTGGTGTTATGGTTAGAGGCATAAATATTAATCCGAATAAATTGACTGGTTTATATCTGCAATTAATATAACCCATATTCCAAATACTGTACGCTGTTTTCACTGTGTAGTATGTGTCCTGTAAACGTATTTAAAATAGCGACCCCTGCTGATGAATTACTGCCATTGGAAAACCATTTCGCTACCCCACTTATTTTTACAAAAATGTTCATCCGCTAAACATGCATGAACCGGGTTTATGTTCTTACTCAGAGGTTTAATGAGGGATACGTGGGTGACACCACCTAATGACCTGGAGTGTGAACAACAAATACATTTTCAAACAATATTTTCAAACAAAATCGACCGAAATAAACAGAACACCGCTACTTACTCCACACTTCGTTTTCACAAATACACGAATCGTGCACAGAATGCATTCCTTTTTCGATTTTGATATAAACTGAATTAAACAAACCAGATACGGTACATTCTATGGAAATACGGTACATTATATGGAAATATTTACATTTCCATATAAACTTGTGGTATTGCAGATTTTTTAAATTATTAATGAATGATGTGTCTAAAGACGCACAATTACTACGTCATCTTTTCCCGACTCGGTTTGAGGGTGCGTCCCCATGTTATTGACATGTTCGTTGTTAGCGTGTGATAAATAACTCGGGGCTTTATGGATGACACATAAATTTTAAGTTATCCTTAATAGCTAAGTAAGGAATCTGAAAATCAGGTTTGGAAATTCAGTTCACGAATTGTACGTATTTGACTATACCTTTCTCTGTCGTGTAGTGTGTTCTTTTACATTTAATCGCATCTTTGAATGAATTGCATAATTACATTTGTGGTACTTCGGGGTGTGCTACAACACTAGTTTGTCATCGCGATGTAGAGGTGTCCGGGAAAAGTGGTACGATGAGTTCAGACACGTTAGTCATGCCTCCTTTAATATCTGAATTTGATCCAGCGATATTATGTATTTTAATGTCCACGTGTGTATGCAATATGTAGTATGCAACTTATCATTAATTTACATCTGCGTGTCGGTAATGTATATGTATCACATGACTAAATATAGTTATAGGTAATTATTGTAATAAATAAATGGAGGTGAGGAAAAAACTTTAAAATTTTAAAAGACCCGATTGCTTGCTGTAGATTGCGGTGAAATGTCCATACCCCAAATGTGTTGTTGAAAAACCAAGGTAAAGTTATGCATGATGTTAAAATGTGCTCTGTGGTATAATACATTTTTTCCTCTGTAATGTTACTGCCATGAGTGTGACGTTTAGTAGTGCACTGATTTTGCGCGAACTTTCGACACATTAAATGTTTGCATCTCTTTTAGGACACCCGAGCCATTTTGCGAGATGTTCTACCACCGCACTACAATGGCAATGTTGATATCGTTAAGGAGTTGCAGCAGACGACATCTGACAAGAAAAGCTGCAGATGTTGGAACTGGCTTGCCCATGCTGTCCTGCTCACTCGGCCCTTGTGACAGTCGATGCAGTCCGAGCGTTGACCGCTCGCACCAGACCGTGACCGCACAGCGGTCCTGTTGGCTGGTCGTTCGGAGAGACCTGACTACAGGCCGGCCCGGTTGGTACGAGAGCATGGCTGATTCTCAGCCCATACACCTGACGGAGCAGCTGCTGGTGTTTATGCAGCAGGCCACAGGACTCCCCTGGTGGGCCAGCATCATGTGTACCACCGCCGCCCTGAGGACGGCCATCACGCTCCCTCTGGGGGTCTACCAGATGGTCATCATCGCCAAGGTCTGTGTGTAGGCATGACAGAGCAGTATACAACGTGTGCGTCTGCTTTTAGTTTGTGTGCTGGACCATGCCTACACACTGCACATTTGTGCTTCAGTTTATATGCCCAGTTTGAATGTTAAAGGAAATCTACTATTCTGGTTTGTTGCTGATTTATTTTTGTTTATTTTTTGTATTGCCAGTAAAACCCCTTTGTCATTACAGTATACCAGTAATGTTGTTTTGCTGTTAATGCAGCTCAGCACTGATCGTGTCGTTTGGTGTTGCTCTGTAAACACCAGTGTAAGAGGCTGGAGACCAGCAGAACTCAGTGACTGGCCTTTTTCTCAATTGGTTTCTGTTTACATGTTAAATGTACTGAGCACGACAAGCACTGGCAGCCCAAAAACGTGGACTGTGTAAATATGAAGCCACTATTTGATTTAAGGAGGGAGGTTTACTCAAGACAAAATCCAGATAGCATTACTGGTGTAGTGGTATGTCTGAATTTCACGTTCCTATTCCTGAGTGTAAGCCAAAGAAATTCAGAGGATGTGCATGTGCCGTTCTTGGGATGGGCCTGCCTCTTGGCTTTGACTTGTGCCAATTGTTGACAATTTTGTAGGAAGGAACAGACAGCTGGGCTTTTGCTTGAAATGTTTGTATCAAGCATTAATACTTACCTTAACAGCATCCTACACTGACTAACTTGGAAGTGCTGTGATATCAGTTCCATTAAGACCCAAAAGAGTAGGTTTGAGGTGCCCCGTCATGGTGTCTCAGTGCTGGCCTGTAGGACACTTTATTTTGAAGTACGTCTTCTGAATTATCCAGCTGTGCACTGGGTTTTTTGAATGAGGCTGCTTTGCTAAGTGGATTAACCTCCCTCCTCCTTTCATGTAGCTAGGTTGACGCCCTGCAGGCAGAGATTGCGGACTTGGCCAAACGTCTGAGCTATGAGGTCTCAGTGCGGGCCAGACAGCTGGGTTGGTCTGAACCAACCTGCCGGTAAGAGCTGACCCTTAACCTTACTCAGGGTACTAATCAGCTCACTTGACACAGTTCGGTCTAGAAGTGATGAGATTCTTACAGCCACCACCAAACTGTGATGCAGTTTTCAAAGTTTAAAAACATGTTTTACGTGCGGACTGTAGTTCACAACATTAGTTGTGTCTCAGTCAAAATTAAGCCTATTTTTTCTGTTTGTATTACTGTAAATGGCACATGAAGACAATGTTAGTACTCTGTAATCATTGCAGGTACCATTTTAAAAAGAACCTGCGCCGGATTGTGTCAGAGCTGTATGTGAGGGACAACTGCCACCCGTTCAAAGCCAGCTTGCTGGTGTGGGTTCAGCTGCCCATGTGGGTGTGCCTCTCACTGGCACTGCGCAACCTCAGTGTGCCACGGTCTGGCACATCCTCAGGTAAGCCTTGGCAACCAACCCCACCCCCCAGCCCAGCTTCTTCTTACATCCTGAATATTTATGAACCTCATTCAGCCAACCTAACAAATTTATTATACGTACTCATAAATTTTAAGTTGTTACCTTTCACCCATGTTTAATATGGTAACTTCAGTAAATTTTTATGATTTTCAGAGAATTGATAAAAGAGTCTTAAGCATGGTAATAATGTCAGGCTGTTGAAGTCAGCTGACTTGAAGGGAAGTGTTTTAAGGCAGTAGTATATTTTATTTAACAGTGAAAAGTATGTAGTGTAGCGTTTCTCATTATTGTAGTGTTTTGTCAGTCCACCAGGGGGAGCTTGCATCAGGGGGGACTCTCTGGTTTCCAGACCTCACCCTGCCAGATTCCATCTGGATAATGCCTGTGTCCCTGGGAATTATAAATCTCCTCATTGTAGAGGTGAGTTAGGTCACTGGATACTGGTGAAATTCTCACATACATACTCTGTGGTTAGTGTTTTAGGTGTTTTTAATTGACCACATTACATATATTCAGCTGTCTGTAACATTTAATTCTAAATCTAAATTTTAATTCAGGTACTAATGCAGTTAGTTGTGAGGGCTGATGTGTAATTTGTTTTAGGCTCACTTGCACATTGTATTTTGTCTGGAATCTTTGTTGTATTGTGAGGTTTTTTTTTTTTTTTTTTTTTTTTCTTATGTTGTCTTTCCTTTCGTCAGATATTTGCTCTCAGAAGACCAGAGGCTTCTAAATTCCAGAAGTTTCTCACGAACTTTATCCGTGGAATCTCCATGGCGATGGTTCCCATAGCTGCCACCGTGCCGTCGGTACGCCATGCTTCATCTGCACGCGTTTCTGCGTGTTTGCGCATGTTTGTCTACATTTTTGTGTGTTTGTGCTTTTGTGAGTGTCTCGCCCTCAGACAGACCAGCAGCCCTGGCCCCCGTTTGTCTCAGGCCTCGGTCTGAACCGAGGTCACAAGCTGAGCCAGTGGTTCAGCTGGATTTGAGTGGGTCCGTGGGAGTACCATGGGGGTACAAAGCATCACCTTGTTCTCTGAGGATGTCGAGATCCTGTCTATTGAGAGCCAGGCTTGTAGTCACAGCAGTTGACTGAGTCCAATGCCAGCACTGCCTGTCTTTCTGCCTGCCCCCCCCAGCATGCTGTAGTGGCCCCAAACCCAAATATGCTGACAATCACCTCTACCCTCTTGTGTCTCTCTGTTTTGCTACTGTGTACATACTTGAGTCAGGTTGATAAAAAGATCAGTAAGATACCACTTGCTAAACATCTTCTGCAATAATGGATTCTGGGATAGAATCCACATCAGCCGAGTTTCATTCCAGTACAGCGTGTTCCTCTGAGTTCAGCTGTGTTGTGTGAATCTTGGGTGTGTTGGTCTCAGCATTGGCTGTGTATATGAAAGCTGCAACCGTATTGTTTTATTTACCAGGTTATTAAATTGTCGTTTAAATGATTCGCTTAGTAGATCGTTTCACTAATAAGCACAAAGCCAACTTACTGTTATTTATTAGCAACTGCATGGATTGTTCTGATTGTATGACATCACTTTGACCTATGAACTTTGACCCACAGTCCATGGCCTTGTATTGGCTGAGTTCAAGTTGCATGGGACTGGCCCACAACCTGCTTCTGCGTTCCCCACGGTTCCGTCACTTCTGCCGAATCCCCACCACCAGAATGGACTCTGACACACCATACAGAGACATTGCTGCCGCCTTTGTTGCCAAGTACTTCAAATAGGGCAGCCTCCCACCAGCAGGGGGTGCTACTGGGCAGCACCCAAGAACTCAAGTATAGGGGTTAAAGGTTTGACATGACCTGAAGTCATTATACATCTGTCATGATATAGGTTATTCAGTGTAATACATAAGCCTTTGTCCTATACTTAGGTGAGGTCACAGATAAATATACTGTAAGTGAACCTTGACCTGGATGAGGTCATAGAGTCACCCAAGAATTACCCAGGGGCTAGTCCCTGTTTTCTGCATCGTCAGTGCCGTTATGTTCATTGTGAAGATCCAGTAGTATGTTTTTGGGAGGTCGTGTTTCGACACAATCAGATGTGTTGTCCAGATTACAGTGTGACATACAGGAGATCCGCGTCCAGGTGGACAGGTGCGGAGGTTCACACCTAAACTAATTTTCATACCTCCTCAGCAGTGACTTAACTCTGTCTTAAAGAACGACAATTTTAGTTTGTGAGTAATTTAATACCAGAAAACAAATTTGGTCACATGCAATGATACCAATGCCTTGTAAAAGTCAAATAAAGCTCTTTTTTACTGGAGTTTGTTGCTTTTTTTGTACTGTGTTGACAACAATCCGCTGACGTTGATGTATATTTTCAGTTGTTAATGCAGTTCATTGCTAAGTACTCATATATTTTACAAAGTTCTTTGAAACTGAATTCCTCCAAAAAAATTGCAATTCAGCGTTTTAGTTTTATTATTTATGACTTAATTTCTTTGTAAGACTCTTCTGACATTGGGGTATAAAGTTCAGTAGTGCAAACTTTAGAAATGAGATTTCAGAAACAGTGACACAATAAATATTGCAAAAATCCTTATTATTTCAGACGGAAAAAATAGGACAGAAGAGTGCTACTTGTATAGCACGGAAACTTGAGGCATGAAACTCCGAAGGTCTAAACAAAAGGCTGAATAAAACTGGAGGAGGTATTTGAGGGCGGAGTCGGGCTCCAGTAAAACAGCGGTGTTTAGCGGACACCTCCCTGTAGATGTGATCCGCTTGCGCCGTCTAATAGAGGCGCTTTTGTGAACCGACAACATGCTGGCGCTTTTTTGTTTAGTTGCTTTCTTGACGTCCCTGACGGCGGGCGCAGAGCGCACTCGCAGCTGCGGCCCCTGCGACGCCGCCCTCTGCGAGCCGCTCCCTACAGAAGGTTGCAGGTTCGGCACCGTGCTGGACCCGTGCGGCTGCTGCGCCTTTTGCGCCGCCGGGGAGGGGCAGCCGTGCGGGGGCCGCACCGCCGTCTTCAAGCGATGCGCGCCCGGTCTGGAGTGCGTGAAGAGCAAGAAGAGCAAACACGGCGTATGTGTTTGCAAGAGTCCGTACGAAGTGTGTGGCACGGACGGAGTCACCTACAAAACGGGCTGCGATCTAAAGGCGGCCAGTCTGAAAGCCCTAAGTCAGGAGCAGCCGGAGATCAAGGTGCAGAGCAAAGGAAGATGCTCGCAAGGTGAGGAAGAGTTGACAGTTATCCTATTAGTATCCTCCTATTAGGTTTTATGAAGTATCAACTAAAGCATCGTAGTTCATACGTATATTACATATGCTAATATATGGTTAAGTAAATGCGGTTGCTTTGGGCAGTTTCTTGTTCCGTAATTAGTTTTTCTGACACTGTTCCAAACGCTTCCAGCCTAGGATTCGGTTATTTCAGGGCTAAAATTCCTATTAGCCCACTAATAAGGAGGGATTACAAATAACCCAAGTTATTAAAAAATGACAGGAAAGGGTGGAACCTCTAGTTCCATGTCTGAGAACTTGCAGCCTGACTCCATCCTGCATGTAGTTGGAGTCTTTGCCCCACTAGGTTTCCTCTGGGGTTTCCTCAGGGCCCTCTTTTCTCTCTCAGGGTGTGATGGCATTGGTCAGACAAGAGTGTCTTGTGTTGCCAGGGTTTTGCACTCTGATCTCCTGTGGAAACATCTTGCCTTTGGCATATCGTGTTTAACGAGTTCTTACTGTAGGGCACACCAGGTGCAAACAGGTTGCATTCCATCGTTCAAGATGCGGCTTGTATGCCATGTGCGTGTGGTGAACGCCCGTCCACGTTCTGAGTCTTTGGTTGGCTGTAGTCATCGGGGAGGGGGGGGGGGGTGCCACTCCTCTTTTTAACATTAAATTAAAGCAATCAAACAGTTCCTGCACCCCCCTCCCCACATCGCTTAACAAATTTGCTGTCTGAAATTCCAGCCTTCAGGGATTTGGGAACCGAAAAAGGATTTGTACCGTGGTCAGGCAGGCTGGCTGTGCTTATAGACAGGCACCAGGCTGTTGGTGTAAAGCAAATCCTGCCCTGTTCCGCTCAGTGAACGTTCACATGATTAGTCATAACTGCAGGACACTGTGGGATTAGGCAGAGAATAGGTCCTGGTAAATAAAAAAAAATTCTTTGGAGAATGGCCTTCTGTGGAAACAGCTTATGCTCAGTTAGATCTGTCCTGATGGGTCACACTCACGTTCACATGCGTTTTTCATCTATCGTAATATGACCATAAAACATAGCTGCCCTTCACACTCTGTTTTATGCAAAACAAATTTCATTGCAGAAGGGTGTAACATCTAGACCCTGAGTCAAGTGTTTCTGTCAAATCTCAGTGTGTCTTCTTTGGATGTTTTGGTTATTAAACAGTTTAATAGTTTAGTAAAGTTGAAATCTACCTTACCTAAAGTTTATTTGCTTCCTGCATACAGATGTATATAAATAATTTTAATGTGTGCACACTAGCAGTTAACATAAATTTTGTGTAGATGCTGGATACTTTCAAAATGACATTATAGGTTTTCTTACCACTGTCCACAAATAGAAAATATACATCCATCCATCCATCCAT
>JABJVR010000013.1:3183385-3194299 GCA_025773905.1 Chitala chitala
GCGTCCCTCAGACGCCCTCACCCGTTGTCTGTACTGCGTCCCTCAGACGCCCTCACCCGTTGTCTGTACTGCGTCCCTCAGACGCCCTCACCCGTTGTCTGTACTGCGTCCCTCAGACGCCCTCACCCGTTGTCTGTACTGCGTCCCTCAGACGCCCTCACCCGTTGTCTGTACTGCGTCCCACAGACGCCCTCACCCTCACCTCTTGTCTGTACTGGATCCCACAGGTGCCCTTCTGTCCATGACGACTTGCGAACTTGTCTCCGATCTGGGGAATGCGAACTGAGCGGACCTGTACAAAAGCAAAGTAAAACGTCCTGAAACAGCGTGCTGTGTACCCTACAGCCACTGCTGCGTACCCTACAGCCACTGCTGCAGAGTGTGAAACGGCCACACGAACTACTGTTTCAGCAAGAGATGACCGTGCCCCGACCGAGATTACGGCACCACGTACTCTGATCTTGCAGAACTTGTAGCCCTCCTGATTGAGCGTGACCATGACCTGGTCCACAATTCCCGTCTCGCTAGTGCGCAGGAACGTGCTGCAGTCACGCTTCAGGTAGCGCCGGTTCGTGCTGTCCAGCTCGTCATCGTTCTCCGGCAGCGTCACCGTCTTGCCGATGATGACGTCCTCTCCGGACACGCGCACGCCCGGCGCGATCAGCCCGTCGTCGTCCAGTTTATCATAGATGGCATGACGCATGCCTACAAAGAAAGTGTTCAGCAACTTCACTTAACACCCTCAGCAAGGGACTAAAAAGGACAGGTACGTCAGAATACCTTAACTTTCCCAAAAAGAGGAATGTTCAGTTTTTGGAAATTACACTTTTTTCCTTATATTTTCTTTATTTCACCTTGACAGGTTTCACGTGTAGGTTTTTCAAAAATCTCTTCCTGGTCAAACCCCTTCTTGGACTCTTGTTCTTTGTAAGACCGATAGAAAACAGACCTAAAAAAAAAAAACAAAAAACCATATTGTTTACTAATTAGCACAAAAATAAATAAATAAAATAAAATACCACTTCCTGAAAGCGCCTGCGGGTAAACAGAACTCACCGGAAGAACCCACGATCCACAGCAGAGCGGTTCATGATGACAGAGTCCTCCTGATTGTACCCGGTATAGGACGCAATGGCCACGATAGAATTAATACCTGGACAGCCAAACAAAACCACACAGCAGCCATTCACAGACCCTCCAGTATTAAAGGTCCTTGTGCTCTGCTCCAAGCAGAGGCATCGGCCCACAGTTCTGTACAGCAGCTGCGTGGCTCCTCCTTACCTGCAGGAAGTTCCCTGAAACGCAGGTACTCCATGGAGCGCGTGGTCACCAGAGGCTTCTGTGGGTAGTACAGCACGTGTGCCAGCGTGTCCATCCGCACGTGGAAGTTGGTGATGTACACGCCCATGGCTTGTTTTCCCATGGCAGACTGGTACGTGTTCCTGGGCGACTACCCAAGCACAGGAACAAAAAACAGGCCCTTTTTATACTAATTCTCCCTCCTGTCCTTCCACACATTTTTTTTCCATTTTTATATAGTGCCTTTCTCAACAGAGTAGCCTCAAAATATTTACCATAAGCTGTGACTAGATGCAATACATGCATTAATACGGTCTAGGATGCATTTAATTCAAAATGAAAAACACTGTAAATTTCTCTGGGAGTATAAGCAAGTAAAATGTGACCCCATTCATTTATATTACACATTAAGTTTCGCCAATATCACCGTGTTACTCCGAGTGCAGACGGGCAGAACAGTCTCAGTACCTGATTGTGGTCAGGGAAGGGAATGATGGAGGCGCAAACGCCCAAGATCATGGATGGGTGGATCTCGCAGTGGGTGTAGGTAGAGCAATAGGCCACGCCCTTCTCCTGAAGGTCATCTGGGGTCATAGCCAGCATCACTGTCTCCTCCTCGAGCGTGTCGATGTACTCAACAACACCACTGGCCACAAGGTCCTGCCAGCTGCAATCAGTGCATGTGTCCGGTACCAGAAAGGTTACCAGTAGCCGGCAGTAACGCGAGGTCTCCTTGAAGGCTCCAACACCATCCACACTGACCTGCTGAGCACACTTCCCTACTCACCTCTGTGCGACTATTTTACTCTTCAAAACATACACACTAATGTTATGCTTCTTTAGAGAAAGCACAAAAAAAAAACTTGATATAAAATTTATCTTTCTAATGTCTCCCCAGCTCCCTCCCTCACTTGTAGTTGTTGTGCTCGCGTTCCCTCCCTCACCTGTAGTTGTTGTGCTCGCGTTCCCTCCCTCACCTGTAGTTGTTGTGCTCGTGTTCCCTCCCTCACCTGTAGTTGTTGTGCTCGCGTTCCCTCCCTCACCTGTAGTTGTTGTACTCGCGTTCCTTCAGCTGGTCGATGTGTCGCCTCTTCAAGAGCAGCTTCTGCTTCTCCACGATCAGCAGAGGTCGACAGATCCTCCCAGCGTCCGTGTAAATCCTGATCTCCCTCTCCCGGATGTCCCGGATCATTGACACCTGGCAAGCAGGAAGAACGCAGACCAAATAATGTCATGAAGGCCACCAACTTATAAACCACAAAGCTCAGAACAGCGGAAACTTCACCTTCACAGTCAGTTGATGAACCTGTTCTCAAATTGATACATTAAATTTGTGCAACATCTGCGTTAGAAAATGTCATGGAATACAGTGAACCAGGGAGAACAGCTGGAAAGGACAATTTTACCTCAGACACGATGATGTCCATCTGCCGCCTCAGCTTCCTGAGTGTGTTCATGAGCTGTTCCGGGTCTTTGTGGATACCCACCCAACAGCCATTCACAAAAATCTTTGTAGCGCTGACAAAGACAAGTTCATAACGTAAGTACCAACACAGTATATACTTTCCTTCACTTCCACCACATGAAGATACTGCCCCCTACTGGCCACATCCTACTCACTCTGCAATGGCTGCTGGAGAGATCTCTTCTAAGTTCTCCATGCTCCACTCCTCCAAAAACTCGAGGATGGGGGACGGCTGTGACCCCACAGAAATGTACGCCATGAGCGCAAGGTTCTTCACTAGTCCCACAGCATGACCCTAGTGGGGTTTTTTTTTGGGGGGTGGGGCATAAAAATGTAATCACAATTCAACACAGTTTACAACACAAGTGCAAAGTTACATTACAGAAATGCCACTTTTGCCAGAATACCTCGGGGGTCTCAGCAGGGCAGACCATGCCCCACAAAGTGTTGTGCAGCTGCCTAGGTTTAGCCAGCTTTCCGTCCCTGCCGATGGGGGAGTTCACGCGCCGCAGGTGGGACAGGGTGGAAGCAAAGGTCAAACGGTTAAGCACCTGCAACACAACGCGTCACTGGGTCACATGATCTGCTTTCAGTTTACATTTCGCTTGTGGTTAACGCTCACGCAGCACTGTGCTCTGGAGCTGGCTCCTGTGGTCCCAGGCATTACCTGAGACACCCCTGCTCTCGCCTGGTGAGCCTTCTTCACGTCTCCCCAGTTCCCTGTGGCCAGCGAGTACTTCAGGCCGTCAGAGATGATGCGTGTCTTGATAGCCAGCTCCAAATTAAAGTCCTTTCCTCGGTCAATGAACTTCTGGGCATAGATTCTTATCTCTTTCAGCAAATTTTTAAACATCCTGAAATAAGGTTAATAAATACAGTTATAGGTAAATCAGACACCTGAGGCTTGACTGAAAACTGATTTCAAGTAATACAGGCTAGTTCACACAACAGAATGTATGAAAGAAAGAAAGCAGACCTAATCAAAGTCCATCTCCTATTTCAAATCAAAAAGAGAAAGGCACAGATCAAAGTCTTACCCACGAAAGAGGAATGCAAGCAGCGGTCCAGCAAGATCAAGCCTCTTGTTACCATAGTGATCTCTGTCATCCAGCTCACGCCTGCCCAGGGCTGCCAACAGGAGTCTGTGCACCATGTAACTAAACACAACACAGTATTTTTTGCAAAAATGTCCCAATCTACATAAAAATCAGTATTTTACATGCAGGCTGTTTATTGACATCCTGAAGTATTTAAAAAAGTGTCAGCGGTCAGCTCACCCCAGGAAATAGGCCTTCTTTGTCTCACAGAAGTCGCTGACACCCACATGAGGTAGCACCTCCTTCTGCAGCACCTCCTTGGCGTACTTGATTCTCTTCTCCTTTGTGACACCAGGCTTGGCCCCTCTAGATCCAATGAAGTTCAGTGCCACGTTTTGCTCCTGAATCACAAAGGCCTCGTCCAGGGATGGCTTCACCTGCAGATCCGCCCAACATCGTCACACTAAACATACCTTTCCAGGTGCACTAAACATGCCTCTGGTAGCGAGAGTTTAGAGAACATTACTTGATGATTAGAGCTGACAACACATACCATCTCCATCATCTCAGGGTCATCAAAGTCATAGATGATGTGCTCCAGAATGTCTCTGTCGGACACGAAGCCCAGCGCACGAAAGACGATGATGATGGGGACTTCCTGTCTGATGTACGGCAGCGTGGAGACGATCCTCTGACCAATAGCACTCTTTTTCACTCCCTGATAACCAAGAGGAATGAGAATTTTAACACCAGCGTCAACCTGGGCTACAGTAATATACCAATACCACCTCCCAATTCTATTCAGTTAAACACACTGTGCTGCTCATGTAGAGCTGGAGCAGAAGCCATTAGGTCCCTGTAACACGAGCCCCAGAGCTCACCTGACCCCCTCTGGCCATCATGCTGACCCAGATGGAGCTGGTGGGCCGAGACGAGTTCTCCAGACAGGAGCGACACTCCGCTGTGTAGGCATACTTGGAGTCCTTCTTGGCAAACACATACACAGTGTTTGTGGCCATCTTCTCCTGGGCAATCAGAACCTACAGGTCCCAGAAGAGAGGAGAACTACATGAAACCCACCACAAAACACAGCACTGCATGACATAAGCAGATTCAGTCAGCAGACCAACAAGCCTCAGGAAACCATTACACTACAATAAACCCAGAACACCAGGTTAGTGGGATCCTGGTCTGGTACAGAACAGGAAAGCCAACCTTACTGCCTGTCCACCCACCTTCTCAGACCCGTTGATGATGAAATAGCCCCCGGGGTCCAGCGGGCACTCGTTCAGCTCACAGAGATCACGGTCTGTCAGGCCGCTCAGCAGGCAGTATGTGGAGCGGAGCATGATGGGAATCTTCCCAATGAAGGTCTTCTGGTGCTGTGTCTGCAGCTGCTCTTCACCCTCCTTTATGATCGTCTTTGTGATGTCCACATAGAGTGGTGCTGAATACCTGTTAGAGAACGTCCAAGAAAGATCGGCTCTCAAACCACCGGCATGTGCAAGAACAACACAGGGAGCACAGAACCGGGCCATGCTGGGAGCGCAGAACCACGCCAAACTTACGTGAGGTTGCGCAGCCTGGCCTCGTTGGGCATCATGGGAGAAGGTGCTCCGTCCCTTTCCCAGTGCGTGGGCTTCGAAAGGTAAATCTGCTCAAATTTCAGCAGATACCGTGGCTGCAGGAAAGAGGCGCGTTACAAGTGAAGCCTAAGGCAGGAAGAACAACATGCCCTTTATTTTAAACATCTCCTCTTCCTCACCGGCTCCTCCACCTCTCCAGAGGTGTGCTGGGCCTCAGCCTGCAGGTCGATAGGTGGTGCGTCCTCCACGATCCTCTGCACCGACATCTGGATGAACTCATCGAAGGAGTCCAGCTGCTGACGCACAAGGCCCTTCTCGTCAAAGTACGAGCTGCAAAACCATCAATGCCACATTTGCAAAGTCCCTTTTAACAGATTGGCTTCCGGGTGCTTAACATCACGCATACTGCCATCAACAGCATCTCTAGACATGCGTAACAAAACAGACGAAATACCCAACTAATAAACAGCATATACGACGTCACAGAATAAATACAACGGATATCAGTAATGATAATCTCAGCTCACCTACAAATAATGAATCACAGTATAAATATAATAAAAGGGGGAAAATAAGATGTGCACAAACATGTACCCTCTCACCTTATGACAATCCAGCATGCTTCCTGCCACAAATCAGGGGTTATTTCGTCATCATCTTCATCATACTGTATGTCTGGGGGGGAATGAAAATCACACCATGTGTATCTACACCACAGAGCCCACTATAAAACTATACAAATCTACCAGTTTGATTAAACAAATTTACGCTTGCGTTATTTCACAGTCCACTTTACGGCACTTAGTAAATACGTACAATTATTCACATTCATTTAAAGATGTTATGGATCATGTGAAAGTCAAAGCTGCAGTTATTTTTCCAGAAAATAACTGAAAACACGTTATTTGTATGGGGCTGCTATATTCCTATACTTCAGTCCATGTTTATTTAAAGATACAATGACAGATACTGTCATACACGTCTTTTATTTAATGATCTGTTAATATCCAAATGCAGGCAAACCTCAATTTTAATTGTCAAACTATCAACATTGGTTGTTTACATGAAGTTGACCATGCAGCACAACACGGTAACTGAAAATACGCAATATAACCCCTAAATCAACAAGAAGCAAATACAGAAAGAAGTAAACAAACAGGATGCGCACACAGAGCAGGACTGATGTTGGTGTAATAACGTAGCGCCATGTTAGCCAGCAATCTCACAAAGGACAAGAAAACGCAATAAAACATACCTTCGTCTTGATCATACATGACTGGTACTAAATTAGTGTGCTTATAAACCGAAAAAAGCGGTCAATTTTTATTTCCGAAAATTCTTCTTTTTGATATTCCAGCTCGCGCCGCACTCGCGCCGCACTCGCGCACCTAACCCCGGTAACGGCACTGAAAATGCGCTCTGAATATCGATGGTCGCCGCTTGGCTGCCACCGGAAGTCGGTTGTGACCCACACAGAGATATCGATGGTTGTGTGTGGCGTCACTTCCTGTGACTCGCTGCGAAAGACTAAAATACGTGTGAATTAAATTGTATATTTTTGTCATACTCTTTTACGGATTTTAGTTAAATGTGTTACTCCTGTAGTTAACGATATTCGTAAGTTGAACAATTTAAGCGTATTTTCTGATGACGCAGTAATACGAAGAAAATGTATGCTTTTTCGCCCCTGCACGTGCGAAACTGTTACCAGTGGCCGTTTAATGTTTTGTTTCATTTAAGCCACTGACTGTTATGTTGTTATAGAAGATATTTGTCGAGTCAACAATGCAAAGATTTTTTCGAGTTACTTTGAGAAAAACTGCAATTAGCAATTGCTTACGACATCAGCGCTTGTCATGCTTCGGACTGCGTTACGGATCGGAGGTCCGTGAGTCGCCCGAGAAAAGCTGCAGTTCCGTAGTGTTGGGAGCACGTTCGTGGCGCTCGTCGGTCTGTTGTCGATCATGGCCGATAAATCACAGACTGTATTGTTTTGACCGAGGAGCACAATGCGCTGGTGAGGGGTTGAAGAAAACCAGCAGGACTAAGCGAAGATTCACGTCCGTTCAACCAGAAGTGGAAGAGGAATTTGTGTTTTTGGAGTATACGGAGGCAGAAGACACCAGCAATATTGAGGTTCCTTTACAGATTAATTCGCAGGAGGTTAGTGCAATGGGCACAGTTAAAAGTGACAGAAGGAAGACGAGTACGGAGATGGGCCATGCGGCATTGGAAATGCAGCTGGAGGCCATACAGGACGCCTTGGCAGAGGAGCCAGACATTGAGTTTCATGACCCGGGTTACTGTAATGTGAGGTCAAAACACAGGAGCCCCAGTAACCAGCACCGAGTCTACGGGACACCAGATACAGAAATCCCCCCGAGCAGCATTGCGTGCTCTGGGTGTGGAGCACCGATGCATTGCGCAGTCCCACACCTGCCTGGGTATTTGCCTAGTGAAAAGTACAAACGTTTAACAGAAGAAAATACTTTGCACAAAGCGATATGTCAGCGTTGCTATCTGCTTGTACATCACCAAAAAGCGTTAAGTGTGCAAATGTCGAAAGAGGAGTATCGCGACATCGTGAGAAGCGTGAAGCAGCAGAAGGCTTTAGTGCTTTTGATCGTGGACCTCCTCGATGTGCCGGACTCTATCATACCAGACCTGTTAGATCTGGTAGGAGAAAGTAAACACATCGTGGTGTTGGGAAATAAGGTTGACCTGCTTCCTGGTGACTCTGACAACTATTTAAAGCGAATTAAGCATCAGCTTCTACAGTATTGTACGGGTATGGGCGTTTTCCCTGGTAACGACATCAAAGACGTCCACCTCATAAGTGCCAAGACAGGATACGGCATTGAGAATCTCATCTCCAGCCTCCAGTCCTCCTGGAAGTACAAAGGAGACGTGTATTTGGTAGGCATGGCTAATGCTGGAAAGTCCACACTCTTCAACACGCTGCTGGAGTCAGACTACTGCAAGTCCAGAGCATCAGATGTGATCCACAAGGCTACCATATCACCATGGCCGGGTGAGTCTTGCATGTGAAGGGGCTCAGTGTTTGGTTCTACTGTCTGACCATTATCTCATCAGTTTAACAAGTACTGAGCTTTGGGTAACTGCTGCTGCTTTCTCTTATGGGTTTTTATTGGTGCCTTTTGCTTATTCAGTTACAGGTGGACCTTAAGAATGCGATTTAATCCTTGGATCCAGGTTTTAGGCTTTTGTTCAGTGCAGAGTGCCATCTGAACAGTATGTCCTTGGACCCTAAAACACCCGATGTTGTCGACTTCCTGCACTTATTACCTATAATAACCCCCCCTCCTCACTGCACAGGAACCACACTGAACCTGCTCAAGTTTCCCATCATCAACCCCACACCCTACCGCATGTTCCAACGGCACAAGAGGCTGAAGAGCGAGGCGTCGCAGGCCGAGGAGGACATGGATACGCAGGACAGGCGACGACTGCACCATCTCAGCAAGCAGGGCTACTTAGTAGGTGAGGATGCTGCGTGCAGTGGGGCTTGGTGCTAATGCCTGAACGAATAGGAAGTGTTCAGAACATAACTGTCCATCATTCATGATGGAGCTTTCAAAGTTGTGAGGCTACAAACCGGTAGCTTGTTTTAGAGCTTTGATTGGGACTGAATGCATTTGTGCAGATGAGTGTTTAGTGTGTCAGTGCTGGAACAGAAACCTAATGGAACATCGTACGAAGTAAAACAGGGGCTGCTGCAGTGTTTTTCCTGTCCTCCAACAGTCTGTGATGTTCCGTGCCAGGCCATGTTGGCAGAACCTTTCGGCAGGGCTCACAGACATCTCAGCAACCCACCGTTGTGCACTTTGACCCGGATGAACTCAGCTTTGAGGCGGTTGAAGAGGATGAGGTGGACAGGAGGAGCAAACACTTAGTCTCCTCCAACCCGGTGGAGTTTACGTACAACGAGCTGAAGGATGCCCACTGGTTCTATGACACGCCAGGTGTCATGAAAGAACATGATGTGAGTTTCATCCTGTGTGTGTGTGTGTGTGTGTGTGTGTGTGTGTGTGTGTGTGTGTGTGTGTGTGTGTGTGTGTAAAACCCTCTACAGAGGCCTTATACTTCTAATGGTGAGCTGTGATTTAGTAATCTAAATGGGAATGGACTTGCCTACTTTCAGTCTATATGTCAACAATTGTACTGAAGTGCTGCCTGTCTAATCACAGTATGAAATACAGTATGTCACCCCACATTGGTTCATGACCTGTGCTAAGGGTAAAGTTAGCGGCCTGGTGGCTCAATGGGTAGAACTTCAGGCTGGGATGCAGAATGCTTCCCGGTTCCAATCCCAGCCACCAGGTGTGTCTTTGAGCAAGACACCCAGCGCTAGCTCAGTGTAACCCGTATGTGAAAAGTAAGTCGCTTTAGATAAAAGCATCTGCTAAATGAATAAATGTAAAGTTTACACTTACCATTACTCCAGTGGTGTGGAAGACAGCCCACTTTTTCTCTTCAAAGTTTCTTGTGTGTTTTCCTGCCACGCTGTGGGTTTTGAACCACAGGGTGGAGTTGTGTTTGATGCTGTTACACTTTTTTTTTTTTTTTCCCTCTGGTGATCCAGATTCTCAGTCTGCTGAACGAACAGGAGGTGAAGATGGTGGTGCCCGCCCATGCTATTGTGCCACGGACCTTCATCCTGAAGCCTGGCATGGCGCTTTTCCTGGGTGCTTTGGCACGGGTTGATTATCTGGAGGTAAGGAAGGTTATTAACTTGTTTGGCCACATCTAGATGTGTTTTACTGCTGTGTTTTACTGTAATTGAAGGAGGCCATAAAACATACTCTGGAGTCAGCTGATCGTTTTATGAATAAAATATTTACATCGTGACTGATGTGTGTTTTTATCATGTGTGAGAAAAAAAAAAAATTAAAAAATTCTCTTCAGGGAGAGACGTCCTGTTGGTTTTCAGTCATCATATCCAATATGATCCCAGTTCATATCACCAGTTTGGAGAAGGCTGATGACATCTACCGTAAGCATGCTGGGAAAACCCTGCTTAAGGTACGCATTTCATACACGTGAGGGAGTAACCTCAGCATTCCCCCTGTGCATGTGGGGTATCATAGTGAAATGCACAGAAAACTACAGGAAATGACTGGAGAAACATCTAGGTCCACTGTAACTGCTATTCTGTCAGCTGTGTCAGACTGGTTGGCCCTGTTGTAACATAAAGGAAATAGCTCGTATCTGATAAATTTAGCATTTTTGAGTTACCAAAGGTGACTACCACACATGCACACGTGTGCTGATGTGACATGCAGCATTCTTTGTGGACACGAGTGCTTACGGGACACTATCACCGCTGTTAAACTGAGCATGTCTGTGCTTCACGCGACTGTGCTGTGAACAAACACTGGCTTTTTGTTTCTATCAAATGTGTGTCAACAGGACACCGGTCAGAGGAATGCTGTGTGTGTGTGTGTGTGTGTGTGTGTGTGTGTGTGTGTGTGTGTGTGTGTGTGTGTGCGCGCGCCCTGTGGTGGGT
>JABJVR010000013.1:3194740-3206451 GCA_025773905.1 Chitala chitala
CTGGGTGTCCCCTGCCCTGCACCCTATGTGCCCTGGGATGGGCTCCAGGCTTCTCCGCGACCCTCACCAGGAATAAGCGGTTAAGATAATGGATGGAATATTTTATTTAGACCAGGACCTTAAATGGCAGAACCTTGGATGAACCTGGGTGTGGTTCGTAGGCACGGTGGCCCTTTGCCCATATGATGTCTTCATTTTAGGTACCAGCTGGAGGTGACGACCGGATGAAACTTTTCCCCCCTCTTGTCCCACATGACTATGAGCTGAGAGGGCGTGGAGATCAAGAGGCTGTGGCTGACATCAAGCTGTCTTCAGCAGGTAATCCTTCCCTTGAGAACCGACACGGCCAAACAGGGAGGAGGAACCTCGTTATCCTTCGGTAACCTCGTCAACTACGGTGGAAAGTGACAAAAGGCAGCCCTTGCCTTGCACGTAACACACTGCTGGGCTGTAGTAAACTCATGAAGACAGAACACAACACGATTTTACAGACTATGTGGTTGCCATAGTGATAATCTCCCTGTCTCACCCCAGGATGGGTGGCTGTCACTGGTCAGGATGGGGACCGGCTCCGTGTCCGTGTACACACGCCTCCAGGGGCAGGGCTATCGCTCAGAACGCCCCCACTTCTCCCTCACATTGTGAACCTGAAGGGGGTGCGCATTCGCAAGAGCCCCGCCTACAAACCCAAGAAGCCCCAAGTCCTGATGGATGGCACCCTGTCGACAGGACGGACCAGGCAGCTGAAGGGCTAGCAGGAAGCAGAATGTTACTCGGCCTATAGGGGGCACCGCTTCACCCGGAGCCCTTCGAGGTCGGGGGGTTTGCTCGTCAGGCACAGGGCTGTTTCTGGAAACTAGTGCTTTACTTAGAGATGTGCAAGAGCTGCTTCTGTTTGAAGGGTGCTCTGTGTGGACTGGGGAAAAGCGTCTCCTCACATAACTTAAAGAAACAATGTGGTTTTTTTTGTTTCCTAATAAAATTCTCAATATTTACAGTTGTGGTTATGAAGCCGTGCCAATAGTTGGTGGGGGTTACTCAGTAGTAACACAGTTGCCCCCCCACCCACTTCCAGGTTCATGAGTCCCCGGACACCTATGACCCCATCCGGGGTAAGTGACTGAGTGATAAGTTGCGGTAGGGAAACTGCTGCTATTGGAAAAGGGGTGAAACTGGTTTATATGCACGTGTGTAGAGAAAACATTCTGCGTAAGTCTCATTAGCCACAAAGTTCCTGTATTCACTTACCAAAAGTACAGATTAAATATCCAGCAACACTTACCCACAAAAGGCCGAGCTGTGTATTTCTTAAATTATAGTAGTAAGAAAATTACTAATGTATTTTGCTATGGACAAAAAAATTCAGACACTTGTAATAAATCTAATTTATTGGGGGAAAAAAAGTCTACAACAGACACTGGAATAAAGAGTGAAACAGTCAAGAGTTTCCCTCCAACTCTGACATGGACCCCATTATGAAGCAGATGGAAGCTCTGCACGTCATCAGTCAGTTCCTCAGCAGAACCTGTTAGTCTCCGTTCTCATACTAAAAATACAATTAGACAGAAGGCAGCCAATGGCACACAGACATCTGATTACAATAAAGGCTAAATAGTTAATTTGTGATAAAGTGAACTACAGTTTGAATGGAAGATATACACTTAATAGAGATACGCAAAGACACCTTCCATTTCATGAACAAGAAATTGGTACATTTACATAAAGGAGTCTAGCCATCTACGAGTGCATTTTCAACGGGACCATGAGCTACACAAACCCAGTGTACCGTCCAGACATGGAACCCAAAATAAAACAGTCCTTACAAGTCCATCTTGCTTTGGTATCACGTCCGAAAGCAGTATTGCACGGAACCTTCTGAAAAGTGTGTGTATCTGTGTGACTGGGTGATTTTGGTTTAAAGACTCAATCACTGAACCACCTGGCATTCTGTGGCAGACCGAAATTCATGTTCAATTTAAATGCTGTTAGTCAGGGGGTTTTCATAGCCATGGAAACTATTAAACAAACCGTGAATGTTTCCATGACACCAAAACAACTGTTCACGCTGGGAGCTGTGGGAGTGTATTGTGTTTGAAGTCTTCAATTCTTCTTGTACAACTTTCCTGCACTGACACCGAATCCACATTGGTGCACTGTGGCACCTGGAGTTAAATCACCTGAAAAGGACTGTTCCAAACATGGTACAAAAAAAAAAAAATCAGAAATGAAAGGCTATGGTAACAGGCATCTTAGCAAAGTCATAACTAATCAGTGTTTCAACTTGGTATCGCATAAGTTCAGCTGATACATTACCCATGAGCCAACACCGAACTTTGTGGGTAACCGTCTTTTTACAAAAAGCTGCAGGTTTGAGTACCGTCCCTCCACAGCTCAATAGAGCATATATAAAAAATAAAGACTACAGACTGATTGTCAAAGGCACCACAAATTATTCCAACAAGTGTAGCATGCAATTATAAAAGTGTGCTCTGTAGGTATGGAAAAGATAATCTTTGGACATTTTCAATGACATATAAAACACTAGTTTCTACAGTTTCCTACCACCAAAGCCTGGAATATTTTATGTACATGTTCTACATTCTAGAAATGCTTCTAATTACTGTAATTTACAGGTTTTATTTCCTGGATGCTGATGTGCGTTTCCAAAGCTGTCCCCTGTGCATAACGCCAGGCCAAAGACTGCAGAACGCACATCCCGCCCCCTTGACGCCCAGATAAGATGCCAATTCACCTTTTCTTCCAGCAAGAAATCAAAGTGCTGCATTTCTACCCAAGAACTTCTATCTTTTGCAACATGTTTGATTAAGAATTAAAAAAAACTTTAACCAGTATCCATCTCAGAAACAATACAGGGCGAACAGCAATTCAGGAGCCCCGTCTGGTTGAATGAGCCATATGCTCGCGTATTCTGTTGACAATGACAACAGTGGAGATGTCGTTTAAAAAAAAAAAACACTGCAGATTACCAATGTTCAAAAAAGCTTTAAAACTCAAACTCCTCCACAAAGAGCAGAAATGTCCTACGATCCAATGCCACCAGTTTCCCTTGGTTGCAAAGTTCTCACTCAAAGGATAAAGGAACCGAGTTTTGTATAAAAACATCCTTCAGTGGAGCGTGTAGCTGATCAGACGGACAGTGTCACTGAAGGAGGCACCACAAAAGGGAAAACCTATTGTTCTCACACCCATTGGGTGTGGGCTACCTGGGTCTATCCAATCAGGTGTGCCCATGGGGGCGGGGGGAGGGGGGGCAGTCCCTGGCTCAGCATTTGGAAGCGTGACGCACCAGTTCACAATAGTTTCTGCCTTTGTGTTAGGCAGACAAAAGTAATGAATGAGCAAAACCTGTTAGCTTGGGGTTTGGGGAGGTTCGACGTGCCAGACCCCTCGACGCAAAAACTTCTACCGCTGCGAATCCAAGTTCTGGAAAAACAAAATTCCAACCAACCACACACCAACTAGCCCTCTGTGTGGAAAACAGAGAATTGTCAAGTCATATTGTCATACAGGATGCTGAGACGTCTGTCTGTAATCGTAATCATCCTGACCACCACACTAACTCCCTTTGACAGGCACACAAAGGGCAAAGGAAGACAAAACAACAGCAAATACTACAGTAATGAGAAGACCTTTAGGAAGCTCTGTAGAACATCCTAACACTAGTGCAGATGTACTCCTTAAAGCTAAGGCATCAGATTTCATGGGTCACAGTAAAGCATCACATTATAGAAAGAAATGTGGTATTTTAAACAACTATAATAATTTAATTCACTGTTTACTTGCCATACTTGGACATTTGATACCGTGACTCCATCGTTCCTGTATTTATAGATACCTTCATGGACACGCAGCAGAAACAGTGGGTGATATGAGAGATGCAAATGACCAATAGGAAACATAAAATGTCGACAGTGAAGCTGAGCCGCCCTCCCACATGTGGCCTGTAGGTGGAGATCAACGCTCCTCCTCTGCAGTGGCGCTTTCCAGGTAATACACATTGACCAGGTGGCGGTTGAGGTGTCGCCGGTACTCCACCTCCATCGGGAATGTGCGGTCGCAGAAGATGCAGGTGTGACTGGGGGCCACCGCGGCCACGGGCGGCGCCTCCTCGGTGGGCATGTCAGGGCTCGCTAGCTTCCCCGAGCCGCTGAGCCCGGAATCATCGCTGCCCTCAGACACATTGTCGCTAATGTCGCTGCCCTCGTGGCTGTGGATGCCCTCGTCCTCCTCGGTGTCGGGGGGCTTGTGCACCGTGCCGGGCAGCCCCAGTGGGGAGCCGGGCTGCCCTGGCCCCCGCTGCTTAGGCTCCGTGGACTTCTCCCTGGCCTTTGGCGCACCACTGGCCCCTGCGCACGCTGCGTCAGTCCAGCCTTGCTCAGCCTCCCTGAGCGTGCTGCTCTGTGTGTCTGTGTTCCCGCACTGCTGTCCCTCTGCGCTGCCCTCCTGGTACCCGCTCCTCATCTCACTAGACGCTCGGGGCTCAGGTGACACCTCAGTGGGATTATCCCCGTTTGGTACCTGCTTTGGAACGTCCTCCACCATGCTCCTATCTTCACGGACTTCTGGCACTTCTGACTCCACTGGACTTGAGCTCTGCCTCTTCTTAGCCTGGGCCTTCTTGGATCTTGTCTGCAGCTGAGCTGTTGCTGGCTCCTTGCGCCCCTTGGCTGGTCGGCCCACGGCGGTCTGGCACGTGGCCAAGGCCTTGCGGCTGCTACGCGGGAGACTGCCAGCTTGCAGTGGCTCCTCATCGTCTTTCTTTCGCTTGCTCTTCCTTGAGACGGCAGGCTGCTCAGAGGCCTCATGGTCTGGTTGAGAAGGTTCCAACTCTGCAACCTTTCTCTTCCCTACACTGACCCTTTCCTTCCTTTCAGTTTTTCCTGGACCTTTCTGATTTGCTGGCGTTCTTCCTTGGTCAGAGTCCACATGACCCTTGAGAACTTTGGCAGGCCTCTGGGAAGACCTCCTAACAGATTTAACTGATTTTTTGTTTTTTATATCTGTCTTCTCCTCCATCTTTTCTTTCTCAGCCTTCCCCTCAGTTTTCTCTCTTTCAGCCTTTTCCTTCTCCACCCTCTCTATTTCAGTCTTCTCCTTTTCTGCCCTCTCCATCTCCATCCTTGCTTTCTCAGCTGCCTTCTCCTTCTCCACCCTCTCCATCTCCACCCTTGCTTTCTCAGCTGCCTTTTCTGCTCTTTCTCTTTCTGCCTTTTCCTTCTCCACCCTTTCTTTTTCAAGCCTCTCCTTCTCCACCCTCTCCTTTTCAGCCCTCACTACCTTTTCTTTTTCAACGCTCTCCTTCTCCACCCTTTCCTTTTCAGCCCTCTCCGTCTTTTCTTTTTCAACCCTCTCCTTCTCTTCTGCACTGACAGCTGGCTTTCCAGCTTTCCGTCCTCTTTTGGATGGAGTTTTCACTTCAGCACTGTCTGCACCCTTCGAAGTTCTGCCTGGCTTCTTAACCTCTTTCTCCCTTTTCTTCTCCACCCTTTCCGGGCCGCCCTCGGACTGTTTACCCTCTTGGTCAGCTCTCTCCATCCTAGCCTTTGACATTTTCCCACCACTTCTCTCCCGCCGTTCGGTCTTCTCCGCCTTCTGTGAGGTTTGCTTCTCCGTGCCTCTTTCCTCCACCGGGACCTTCTCCACCTTCTCCGAGCTGGCTTTCTCTGGGACCTGGTCTCCTCTCTTGGGGGTCTTGTCTTTGCGCTCCTTTTCCCCGGACACCGCCTCGGCCGGCTTGCTTCCCTTCTTGATGGAAAGGTTTATCGGGGAGGCGGCCTGCTGCTCCTCTGCAGTACCATTTCCCTGCTTCAACGCCTTCTTCTCCGCCTGTCCCTTTTGCTCTTTGATTCCCGTCAACACGTACTGGGTGTCTCCGTCCACTTTGTAGTAGGTGGAGCCAGAGTCTGGCTTTTTTACACGCAGCTTGACCTTGGACACGTCCATGGTGATGTCGGAGCAGTCTCGGTGACGGGACTTGATGTGGTACTGCAGGTTGCACTTTTTGGATGCGGCATACGTGCAGACGGGGCAGAGGAACTGCCGGGGGTTGATGTGAAGCTCCACATGCTTCTTGTAGTTGCTGCGGTCGGCCGTCTTGTACTGGCAGTGCGGGCAGCTCAGCGGCTTGGGCCCGTTGTGCACCTGCCTGGCATGGCGGGTCACCTCGTGCTGGTTGGCAGCCAGGTAGCTGCAGGTCTCACACTTAAAGGGCCTCTCACCTGTCCAAACACCAAAGAGCCACCGTAAGAGCAATTCTGGCTGCTTTAAATCCAAAGCCAAGTAGGACAAGAAGTGGAAAAATTCATGCGTGGAAAATGCTGGCAGACATTACTGATCACAACACACGGGGGGGGGGGGGGACAACTTCACACTGGGGGAAAAAATCAGACAATACATACCAGATTTACCGTTTCTCTAATCCAAAACCAACTGCTCCGTGAAGGCATAGAGCGTAACAAAATAAGATGATAGTTCTTTAAAGTGCAGAAACCAAGTGAACAGCACTGTGTAAAGAAGGGTTTGCACATCTCGTCCACCTGTCTCTGCTGTGTCCAATCACAGTCCATTAATTACATTATAGATCATAAAACCAGGACACTGTCACTCAGTCTTACTGTACAGACTTTGTGCAGAGAGAAGATTCAGAGCAACGAACAGCACTGTAGGGCAGGAATTAAAATATTTATATCTGGAGCAAAATGAAACCTGAAAAGCTCAAATTAGAACTGTGACTTACAGAGGTGAGTGGAAGGCTATCTGCTCACATCAGTGAAATTCTTTTGCCCGTCCCGTTTCCCTTCAGGTTCAGCAAAACTTTTAACAAGCCCTTATGACTAACATTAGCCCTGAATAAGGAGGTGCAGATGGCTGTCTCTAATGGGACATGATTTAATCTCAGGCAACACCAGCACCCATACCTGCACCATTTAGGGCACAAAGCCAGGCTCACCTGAGTGTGTTCTCATGTGACGAGTCAGGTGGGTCTTCTGGGAACTCGAGTACTTGCAGTAAGGACACCGAAATGGACGCTCTCCTGAAAAAGAAAAGAAAAGGAAAAAAAAATTAAATCAAACATCACAGCATGTGAAAACAGGGTTGTGTTTTCTCGACGGGACAGCGAGCGTGGGCACCTGTGTGGGTGCGGATGTGCTGCACGTAGTTGTTCTTGCGGTCGGAGAAATAGCAGCACTGGGAACAGGTGTAGAGCTTGCTGGGAAAATGGTTCCTCAGATGCTTCTTCCAGTGGTACTGGCTGACAGTGGTGTAGGTGCAGATGGTGCACTTGTACACCCTCTGGCTGTCCCCCTCCTTCGTGTGGTGCTTCAGATGGGCCACGTAGTGGTCGTAGCGGTTGGTGTTGTAGCCGCAGCGCTCGCAGCGGATCACGCCCTTCGCGTAGACCGAGCCGTCCCCGCCCTCGGGGGTGGGCGGAGCCTCCTGGGCAGGCCCCTCCCCTGCATCAGCTCCACCCACCACAATCAGCTTCTTGGCACTGTGCCGGCGGATGTGGTGGATAAACTCCTCCTCACACTCGGCCTGGTACTGACAGGGCTTGCAGTGAAAAGGCTTCTTCTTCTTCACCGGTTCAGCGGAACGCTGGACGCGCTTGCGCTTCGCCATGCTGTTCGGGGAGGGAGCCCTCTCTGGTGGCGTTGTTGCACCCTGCTCGCCGCCTCTCACCTCCTCTGAATCTGCTGTCATCACCACCTGGGTCTCCGCCTGGAGCTGTGCTGTGGGCTGTGCCAGTTGGGCCGGCTGGGGCTCGGGGTACAAGCCCATGGCCGCATCGGCGGTACCGTCATAGCCAGCGAATCGCGACAGGGACTCGTCCTCGCTGTCAGAGTATGTGCCGCTGCCCACCGTCCTCAGCTCCACCATCTGCTTCTCCTCTGCCGGACACTCACAGCCTGCGGCCTCAGACGTTAGCGCCACGTTTGCCAGCATGACCAGCTGCGGGGCGGCCATGTCGGTCACGCCCTGGGCCTCGCCTGCCAGGGGCACTGGCCCCATAGGGGCAAACATGCCCACTCCCATTGGATAGACCGTCTGCGCGGCCATGGTAAATCTGCAGGGATCACACAGAGCAGAGGAAAAACTAGAATTAGACAGATCTTTAACGTCAGCGACGAGACTCGGTCAGTCAGAGTCACAATGTCAGGATTATTATGAATCAGGAGGCGAACTCAGCTTTAACCGTTTAACACCAACCGTGTCACATTTCATACATCACTTTCTGGGACTTGTACAGGATTTTGAAATTTTTTTTTTGTATTCTGTCAAAGGTCCAAAAAACACTTCACTGTCAAAAAATGAGATTGTTCTGGTTGTTATTTCATGTATCAGGGTTTACAGGGTTAAATCAAACATGCATGTATGCCCTTCTCTAATGTGCTCAAGCCACCAGCCTTCCTCTTTTTCACGAGTTCCTTTGTTCGATGACACTGCATGCCTATGGCGCGCCCACGCACACACAGTCTGCACCTGTCTGCACGCCAGTGTTGACCCAAAGGAACCCTCAACCGTGCAGAAGGACAGAGACTTCATGGTTTGATGTTCAAAAATCACCCTTTGTGTCCTGTCTAAACATGAAAATACAGCAGCAAAGACTGAAAAATGCACACTCCAAGTCCTTCAAAAACAAACACCAGATCTGTGTATAGTTCCTCTGGTATGTCCATCACTGTGCTTGTGACAACCTCACGTTGAGTGGGTAGTTATAATGTAAATGCTGAAAAGCGTATTCACAAATCAGAGCCTGGTACAGATCTCACCATGACACGCATAGGATGCCTGTGTCTAGCTGCTGGTGCAAAAGGGTTGGCGGTGATGTCACGGTCATGTGACCTGAGCTTTCCACAGCCAGCACAATTTAAGACAAAAAAAAAAAAAATCAAGTTCAAAAGCAAGATGACAACATGGTTGTATCTAAAGATTTTAAAAAGTAATATTGTTTATACATAACTTTTTGGTTTAAACTAAACGTGAATAACAGAAGCTAATACACTACAAGCAGCAGACAAGCTCAGCGCTCAAGTCCTGCTCATTTGATCACTCATCAGGTCAGTAAGAGAGGATCGAGTCATGTGGCCTTTTCCTGTTCAGCAGTGGTTTGTGGGGCAGGAAGAGTCACGCTGGAATGAGCACAACGGTGAAATTGCAGTAGCCAGATAGACTGATCAGACGAACTACACCCCAAGTCCGAAAACACGCAAACCGTCAATATTCCCCGCCTGCCTGCTTCAGAATAACAAACATCTGCCGAGAAATACTTCGTCTTGATTATATCCACGCTTTTAAAACTTTAAGAAACTCTGGTTAAATACAAAATTCCAAGGATTAGTTTGATAGTTTAATCCTAACTTCTTAAATTATTAACCCTACTAGCTAATCGACTTTTTTAAAACTATTGTAAATGAAAATGTAATCTTTGTTTTGATTATCTGAGTCACTGTCGTAAAAATATCGAATAGCATCCCTTGTTCAAATCATTTACTACTTTTTTTGGCATCTCACTAAAGTCGATTTAGTGACTGCTGTTTACGCGTGTGAGTTTTCTGCCTGCACTCACACAAAACCCCGAAAATAAACTGCATGTGTTGTATCTTCATCAACGGCAATCTGGAATCCACGAAGTTTCCAGTTTGGAGTGAAGAAAGCTTCACTCCAAAGGCACGTCGCGTGTGTAAAATGGTGAACTATCTGCGCTTAACTCTGCCCGTGGAAAAGTACACGACAAAAACTCCTTTTCCAGCTGCAAACCAGACCAACGTGGGCCTAGTAGTTTAGCTGCATGCATGAAAAATTTGTGTTCGGCCATTTTACAGCTGCAACACCGACACTCCGTCTGCTTACAGTGTGGAGCAGCGCGTCGCTGCAGCAGAATGAGGAGAAGGGCACGCGCCGACGGACGGGGGAAGGCACGCGCCCACGGGGCTCTGTGCTTAGGCACACATCCCGCAAAGCACCGTCTTACACCCCAACATCGACACTACTTTACATGAGTTTCCACTGCGCTACTAAACATGCGCGATTACCAGCTAACGAAAGTTGATTGACTGACACTGATCTAACTCAAACTGCAAACTTCTGGATCAGATTGAAAAAAAATATGTATGTATACATAATGAACCGCTTGAACGTACAGTTTTGTTTTTGAAAGGTTTACATTTAGGTGTATTTTATCTGGTTCTTCTGGTTTTATCTGGAACTTTTTTTAGCTCCCTGTTGAGTATCTGATAAAGAAACAAATGAAGTGGCTGAACCATTTCCAAGCGAACGAATGTTGAAATAATGAAAATTTTACTTATTTTTAAATCTTTACTTGTCTAGAAACGCTGAAGGTGTGGAAATCGCTGTCCAAGCCACCCAGGGCCCTAACATAACTGCACAGCTAGCTAGAAAAGTTGCAAAGTAAACATCCCCTTTCCGGAAACCGACAACAAGACACGCTTTGAGCAAGGTTTAACTTTACCGAACAGCTGTGGAAAGTTTTACAAAATCCACGATTTGCAAGGATCGAGTGTTACACCGGATCGCTTCGGTTCGCTCATTTCACAGGCGACGTTACAGAGTTGTGTGTGTTAGCCGTGGTCCTGATCTCCGTGCTGAAATACGAGCTTTGCGCTGGACAGCGCCTCTCCCTTTCACCTCCATGTTTGAAACACTTTTTAACAACTTTTCCTGCTCTCTGCTGCCGACGCAAGCTCGACAAAGTAGCCGTGCGTCCCGGGGCTTCGCCGCACTCACCGCCAAGCCTTCGAAAACCGAGCGCAGCGACTTTCAGACGCGTCGTATCCCGAACTTTTCCCCCTTCAGACGGTTCGTTGCAGCACGCGCAGGTCTCCGCACATTCCAGCACATCGCCGCGCTCGCGGGGATGCTGACGTCACCGCGGGCTCGTGCTCCTGCCCGGGGCTTCCTCCTCCTCGGCGCGGCTTCGGCTTCAGCTGCTGCGACGGCCTGCGCGTGCATCGTCTGCAGTGGGGCCGAGCGTGCTGAAGTAAACAAACACGCTTCGCCGAGCGAAGTTGGCAGAATAGGTAGAATGAGCCACATTTATTCCACGCCAAAGTTAGGTCATATAGAGCATTGTCTTTATTAAGGTAGAATTATTGCAATTCAGTTAACGTAAATAGATGTGTTTTTGTAATATAAAATTAAGTATATACATATATAGCACTTTGGTGTAACATCACAGTTATACATTTACATTTACAGTTATTCATTTAGCTGACGCCTTTGTCCAAAGCGACGTACAATGAATAAGAATACGCGTGCATGTCACAAACGAGGTCAAACGGTATCAGAGAATCTAACTGATAGACCGGGGCACTACCAGGCAGCCTCCAGGATTAATTCTCTTGAATGCTTTTAAAAGGCATTATAGACATAGTAAAAATTATATATAAATTATTATGATACATACACAATCTAGCTGATGTCTCAACGGTGTGACGTTTCAAGACGTCAAGACAGATTTTTTAAAAGTGATTTGAAAAATTATTTTCTGTATTAGCCCAATCAGCAAACACAAACTTGTCTTGAAACAGAAGTAAATGTTAGTTAAATCATAAGCTTCACTGAAGATGGAGTAAACGCATTAAACCATGAAAACTATCTCTACAGTAATCTACTTAAACAAATGGTCATTTTATAGCTCAATTTTTATAGCTTTTTTTGCTTATATATAT
>JABJVR010000013.1:3206551-3231602 GCA_025773905.1 Chitala chitala
ACCAAAAACTCCGCAGTGTGGAGAAAAAAAACCTCTGGGGGCCCAAGGTTGACTGGCTGCCCAGCCCGTCCTGGGCACCCTAACATTACAGATAGTAGTGAGACTTATAGAGAGTTGGATTGTTGAATTTGCAAGGACTAAACGGGTGGCACATGATGCGTTTCGTCCGTATCGTGAAATGTCTGAGGAGAAAAAGAAACAAACAGTTCAGACAGAACTCGCCATGTTTATGAAAAAATAGACTACCCTGATTGCTGCCCCAGCTGCAATTATTAAACCAGCTGTAGTATGCTGTGGTTTTGCATAAACTAAATGTACTTTAGTATACAGTGTTTGACCAAAACCTGACAAACGCTGCTCCAGCGGTTATCATTAAACGGTTTAATATATGTAAAGTAATTTTTTTTTTTTTTTTTTTGCATAGGCCGACTTACAACTGAGATTGGTTTCGACTGACTGATCTGGTCATAAGTCGACGACCTGTACAGACATGTTAATGGGCTGCCTCTGTATCCTCTGCTTTCAAACCATACATAACACGAGCAGAGCATTTTCACCAATACTGGGTGCTTTCCAGGAAGAAAGGGGATCATGTTTATGGCCAACTATGTTTGTCACATACAAGGAATTTGTCCTCTGCATTTAACCCACCCCCCTGGGGAGAGCAGTGAGCAGCCATACATGGCGCCCGGGGAGCTAGGGCCGAGTGGCTTGCTCAAGGACAGATGGCTGGGCTGGGATTTGAACCTGGGACCAGGAGGTTTTTACTTCCCAGCCTGATGCTCAACCAATTGAGCCACCAGGCCACTCAAAAGAAGTCAAAAAAACTGCACAGTGGAACGTGATCTGGATCTCTGTTTGTCTGCCGTGTTGAAGTTCTGTTCCAAAGACCCTCTTGTTATTTGATGGTCATGACCTTGTCTGTCATCTTTCTCTCCACAGTGAGGGAGAGCGTGGCCTATCTAGACAGCCAGGCAAACAAGCTTCTCTTCCCCACTGCCTTCTCACCCCTCCAGTGAGAACTCAGAGGCTGCAGTCTACTCCTATGACTGTTTTGTGGATCTCCTACCTCCAACCTCTCACCATGCAGTCCTGGATGTAAAATGCATGAATTCAACCATGCAGCTGACCAAAAATGCAATAAATGTTCTCAGTAGTTTTAAACTAGTCACAGTTGTAAAAGAGACCATGTTTAAATTTAAATTCTCATTAATGGTCAGTTATATATTTTAATAGTAATTCATTACTATGTGCTGTCATATTTTTTCACGTCATTAGTTATGGTCCATGGTAAAATATTGCAATTCAAGATCCATTTTTTTCTTACCATCACCTACATGTTGGTTTTGCTTTCGTGTGTAGGTGTGTGTTGAGAAATTTTCCTACTTTCACGTACCACCATGTTATCTTAATTTTGAAGATGGTATTTCAGCATAGCATTTTGAATGTTTTTGCATGACTGGTGTGTAGTTTTCTGAATAACTATGCTGGTACGCAGGGAATTTCCGTGCTGAGCACTTTTGTTACAGAATTTGTTCCCTGTCTGTCAGACTATTAAAAAGTGACAGTGCAAAGACCATGCCAGGTGAAGGGCTTCGTGATGGTCACACCTTGGGGGGTGGGACATACAGTACGTGGGTACACCCTCTGTCTTGCTAACTGTTACATACTCTGCAGCTCCTGACACTGTCCTGTTTCTAAATTTGGAGCAGGACACAGCCTCGTTGATTTCGTGTGGTAGGAGGTTCTGTAACTGCTGTTATTCTGGTGCCTTTCTTAATTATACAGCCTTTGGCAATAATGCATATCTTGTGTGCTGTTTCTTTTCTGTTTGTACACACCGGTAACAGTTATGTGAAAGCTGTCACAGTGAGAGATTGATGTGACGTATGATGTGGACTTCTCACACTAGTGTGGTGTGTGTGCTGAAATGGGGCAGCAAAGAAAGGGGAGGACATCCTGTTGAGTGTGGTCCCTGGTTGAGAGAACCTTCTTGCCCTCTTTACTGTGGGCCAGGGGCTGTAGATCCACAGTGGTTGTACTTTGACGCCTTCACAAAAAGGTTATCGACAGTACTTGCTATTGTCTTCGAATTGCGACACAACGCAAGATCCGAATAATCGGTATTTCACCCAAAACGGATCAGTTCGAGCAATATTTCCATGTTATGTTTTTGAACACCAGTTAATTTGCGCAATTTAAAAAAAAAAAAAGTAAGAGGGCCAAAGTCTGTTTGGGTGAACTTGGGATCAGCTCCTGTTCCGGGTGCTGCCACTGAGCGGAGCGCCTCCGTGAGCGCCGTCACGTAGCGGAGAGATGCTGCCTGTCACACGCGCGCTGAGGAAGACTTCGGAAAGTCTGTTACAAAGTATCAAGCTAGGCAGGAGCATCAAAGAGGTACGTCGCGTTTAGATAAACTTCAAACGTTAATTTAACTGTTGGCTGCGAAGCACGGGACACTGTCAGGCATCCCAGGGCGTGCATTTAAACACGCCCGTCAGTCCCGCGGACACGAAGACTCAGTTTCTAAAGTGAAAAACGCGTCGTGCACGCGCTGGCTGAGCTGTGCGCCAAAGACCGATGCAGTTATAAACAGCTCCAGTCTGTAGCCGAAAATCTCACATTCTGGGCCACGCGTGTAAAATTCGACTCTGATTCACCATCTAGTTGATAAAAGCTGCCTCGAGAACAACATAGATTTATCAAAGGGTTTGCTAAAAATAATTTTACATCGCTAAACATTGTTTTGATAAATATGCACGTTGCCATTTATATAGTGAAGTTTTAGTGAATAATCGCGTTAAGTGACGCGTGACGGAGTTTGGACTGTCGGTCACACCACGCGCCGCGTCCCTCTGTTCCTCTTTTCCCCAGTTATGTGCATTTTTAACACGTCGACATAACGAAGTCTTGGTATTTCGAAAAGTACGTGTAAGGGTTTTTCAAGTATTAAAGACACAAAGAGTACTGCACGAGCCAGCTTGTCATGTGCAGTTGGAAAGGACAAGCATGGTGGCTGCACCACATGAAATTGGGTTGAACGGACATGAGCCCGACAGGACCCGAACCTGCGGACACATCTGGCAGCTACACTCTGACGAGTTCTGGACTTGTCAAGCTGTTGTTACTGTTACATTCTCAAACTTTGTGCAAGTTTTAATTGAAGTACTTTGAAATCCTCGTCTTACGTAACGTGTTTGGGGTATTTCTTGTAATTCAGACAAAGTAATGAAAGCTCCTTTATAAATGTTCGGGGCATGACCTGAATGCGTTAATAAGATGTTTACGCACACTCATGCACTCACGCCGTGTGGCCTGTGGGCGGCGCTGTTTCTCTCTTCTTTCTTGCAGCTGAAAGGGTGCATCTCTACTGGGCCCCAGCAACAACACGGAACATTTTATGAGTTCCGCACCTACCTTATCAAACCCGATCAGACCAGTGCTTTCCTTGAGCTTACCACTGAGAAGATCCACCTGCGTACGGCCCATTCCGAGCTCCTGGGCTACTGGAGCGTGGAGTATGGTGGACTCAACCAAGCTGTTCATATCTGGAAGTATGGTGAGAGGAGATGTGGCATGGGGGCTCCTTTGTAGGAAGCTGTGCTTCAAATTTACTTGGTGTCTCACCCAGGAATAAACATAAATCTCATTTTATAAATGCAACACGTTTCCTGTATGGTCTTGCGGAATTTAGTACAGCCCCGAAGTAAAATAGCCATGTACTATAACGTGAAGCACAAAGTCATTACAGACCTAAAACGCAGATAAGTGAAGAGAGGACACGATAACTTGGTTTGTAATCATGTTTTCCCCATTGGCACAATGTTTTAACAATTAGCCTGTTTGGGTTGGGTCATGCTCTCAAATAACCAAACTGAGGGAAGGAAATTCCCTCCCCTCTAACCCAAATTATCTATCACCTAAGGAGTTGCTCAGTAAACCAGTTTTCTCTTGTTTACACTCACAGACACACACACACTGACATAACAAAACATTTTATAAATGCTGCTATCATACTGCAAGTAACTGCCTGTACACATTGTTTGTAGCATACAAATATGGTTTTTTTTTTCTTTCTTCATTAAATGCTTGGGTATTTATCGTCAAACATTTGAAAACCATATCAAATTTCACCAGTTTACATTCTTGATGTGTGTTCCAGATAACTATTCCCAGCGGGCAGCTGTGCGGGCAGCTCTAGCTAAGGACCCACAGTGGATGGACGAGTACATTGCTAAAGCCATGCCCATGCTGACATCCCAGGACAACGAGGTCGCGTACCTTGTGCCATGGTGCAAGATTCAAAAGCCTCCACAGAGAGGTTAGCGCAGAGGAAATTGCTCTTTGAAATCAGGTGCCATTTATTGGTCCAGTTCCGATCAGTAATGAAATTAACTGGTGTTTGTCACATCCTCAAGGTGGAACACCGTGTTCTTCCAAAACTCTTCTGCTGTTATACCAAAGAGCAGAGTTTCAAAATTAAGTATTTGTACATGGAAAGTTAAGCTAATCTAATCCCCCAAAAATTAGACAGAATTTTCCAGGAACTGTTATGGCGACCTTATGTCCCTCTGAAACTGTAATTATGATCTCTTAGTCCAGAATGAAGAAAACAGATATTAAAATGTGTATTTTTAAAAACTTGTTTCTCATCAGTGTTTGAACTCTTACAGATTTTGGCTTTTTGTCCAGGTGTGTATGAGCTGGTGACCTTCCAGATGAAGCCTGGGGGTCCAGCTGTGTGGGGGCGGGCTTTCCAGGCGGCAGTCAACACTCACGCCCAGCCGGGGTATTCCCACCTGGTGGGGGTGTTCCACAGCGAGTTTGGCCTCCTGAATCAAGGTGAGGGGCATAGAGACTTTATTTTCTGTCAAAAAGACCAGTCGGCTGTGTGCCTCTGCTTAACTGTTTAGGTCCGGCTTGAGTGTGCGTGGCGGTGTGAGGTAAGGTCGTGCGAGGTCAGGGAGTGTGTTTGTGAAACCTATTTTCTGTCAACCGTGTGATGCAGTGCACACGCTGTGGTGGTACGAGGACCCTGACCAGCGGGCAGCGAATCGACACAAGGCCCACGGAGATGCCCGCGTCGTGGCAGCAGGTGATGAATCTGGACACACACGTATATTTACAAATCACGCCTGGTAGAGAAATGTTTTGTTTTGTGTAAAGAGGCAAAAGTAAGTTATACATGGTTTTTAACATCTTTGCAGGGTCAAAATGTGAGCTTTTAACATTATAAGGTTGTTTACATGAATTTAAACAATAGCACAGACATGATAAGAAATTATTATAATGGAAGCAGAGCCATATGATGGTAAATTAAATCAACCAGCTGTATTCGATACTGACACTGAAAGCAGGCGAGCTGAAATTCTGTGGCGTGTCCAGTCATGTCTGTGTATATCTCAGATGTACTTGGATGTAAGTGTGCAGACTACAGTCTGTTCTTCAAAGGGTCCCAGGCTCGGGGCGTTCCCTCCCCATGGAGGAAATGTACTAAAGCAGAGGTCACTGTTTTTCACTGGAGTGGCTGTTTTGTTGGGAAGAGGTCAGAAGCGCCTTTGTTCTGCCTAGTCAGCAAAACCAGCCAAACGTGTTTGCATGTTATTTTGGAGGAATCCGACTGCTTCAGCTTTGAGGCCGTGATGATCTTTGTCCTGTCCCCCCCCCCCACCCCCCACAGTGAGGGAGAGCGTGGCGTATCTGGACAGCCAGAGAAACAAGCTGCTCTTCCCCACTTCCTTCTCACCCCTCCAGTGAACTACGAGTGTCACGTGTGCGAGACACACAGCTGGATCGCGTGTGCGTCACGTGTGTGAGACACGGCCGGACTGCGCCCACGCTTTCTGTTCCCAAATCTGTTTGCTGTCCTTGGCCATTCCTGGTAACTTGACAGATGGGCTACATCAAACCGATCTGACCTGAGAGAATCACCGGCCTTCTGTGCCATTAACACAATGGAAGGTCACATTCTCTAGCCACGGTCCTATCTGTTTTTACTTTCAGTGTTTTCAACAGCCAGTTTACAAAAAAAAAAAAACAAAAAACTCACTAAGTTCTGATACACATGAAGCATTTTGCTTGCTAATGTAGCGTCATAAAACCATGTCCTCAAATGTTACTATTTTACAAAGGCAAGCTTGCCAAGTCACACCAAGCACTATGCATGAGAAACTCCGTGGCTCTGCTACTACAGGCTTGTTTTTGGCTCTCAGCTGCTCTCACTGTGTCTTCTTTTATTTCTAAACTCACATCAACGTTGGGTTGCCACGGCAACATTTAAATCTTTCCGATGTGCATTTCCGCAGGTTTGCTGCACAAACTTAACGTGTGAGTCAGCTTAAATGCAAGAATCTGCCGTTCACCCAGTCTAGGTTTTATGGCTCTGTAATATGACTTTTTTCTGTTTAAATGCAGCCATTTTAATTAAAGTGAATTTAATTCAAATATGGTTAATTTTTCCATTATATATGTAGCCTGTTGGCAGTTTAAATGACAGAGCAGAAGAGTTATGCCATTCCAAGTCTACGTTTACCATTTTCAAACTGAAGTGTTTTTGTTGACAAATAAAAACTATGAAAATGCGATGTTTATACACCATGTTTGATTTTACAGTCTCTGGACTTGACCGAGTACAGGGCAGCCCTGAGAATCACAGAAACCTAGTCTACTTTTTAACCAATCTCCTTACACACTTCTGCACAGGTTTGCCTGTTCATTTTCACCACAGTTAGGCTTGTGGCTCTGTCTCTGAGCATCAGTCCTGCTTGGGCATGTAGGTCACAAAGCTTACCAGTCCGTACCCACAATCTTGGATTTCTCAAGTTTTATTTTATAAATAAGTACGTCACAGGACAAGTAACATATTTCCACAACCATTGTCGTACATTAAAACAATACCCAAGTGTGAAGGCAATGAATTGGCCGTGGTAATTTTTGTAAAATTTTCGGTTAACAAAAGATTTCTTTGTTTCTTGTCTGTGTGTACTCCAGTGCAAACAATAAAAAAACATCTAGAAACATAATATATATATATAAAGTGCTATGAATGAACACAACAGCCTCCACCACACCGTGACCAATGAAAACAAAGCTGAATGCTGATTGGCTCAGGAGGCCTGTCTGAATCCACAAAATGAAGGTAACACAATGGCACTTAATCGGAATGGTCACGCAAAGGTGGTGACAAGGGGCAGACAAAGTGACAGATTGTAGGTGAGGGATCTTCAGGTGTGGTACAGGTATGGCACGGTGGCCAAGCTCGAAGGAAGGCGCGCCATGGACAATGTTGGCACATGTTGCAGCAGGCTAGTAAACTGCACACCCAGGGCATGCTGTATTTGGCAAGGCCTATGGTGTTGGAGCAGACCGCCTGGTAGCCTGTGTCCTATGTAAGTGCCATGGCAACACTGTTTGCGGTGTCTGATGACTTTTGTGTAACTGCTAATTTCTGCGTGTACATGCACGCGTGGTTTGCATGGCATTTTTCTGACTGAGAAAAAACGGTGGACTGTACTGTATGAAACCTTTTTTTTAAAAACACCAGGACTGGCTTTTGCTGAGGTATTGACTTCAATCATAGCTTGAAGTGTTATCGAAATATGGTCCGAAAATATAAAACCAATAGTTTTTTTCTGTACAGTACAATCCAACTGTTTTGCACTTCTAACGACTCGCTGATCGGAGTGTTAAAAAGGTGAAATCTACCATGTCAGGCACTGCACTGGAAACAAGGTACTGTAAAGCTACATCAGTTAACAAAATTAATACAAATTGTAAAACATTAATATATTTATGTTCATATAAATATTAGAGAAAGTACATATAAAAAAATCAAACGGATCGTTGAAATTTTGTAGTTCTTCGACACTAAGGCCTCGCGTTTTTGTAATGACTGATTGTTATTCTTCAAAGCTCAAGGTCTGCCCTTTGTAATAGAAGGGAACAGAAGCCTGTCTGACAGCAGGCAGAGACCACCTGGAATCACGCCGGTCATCAGAAACATTAGAGGCCCTAAACTGACACAAAAAAACATGCAATAACAAGAACAAAATCAGCATATTCAAGTTTTATGCTTATTATCCTTGGAAACCTACAGGGGGCGCCAGGCTCTCCCTTGCAAACACCAAAGTGGAATTTTTGCATTGACTTGCATTGAGCTCCTTTCTGATGGCAAGGGTCCGCTTTCTCAGTCTTCTCCGGAAAGCCCCTTTGCCGGAAAAGGAAAAAAAAAAAAAATCACAATAGCACAAATTATAAAACGAAATCTCTCATTTTTGGTCCGAGAGCTGCTTGTGCGGTTCCAGTTCGTTAAGTCCCAGGTGAAGGGAGAGCAGGGAGGTGCTTCACACAAGGCTCTCCTTCATCTTCTCGTCCTGCAGGTAGGAGCTGAGCTGAGTCATGTCCACCATCGTGTGCTCTTTCCCCCCCGCCGACGTCTCCTTTGAGTGGTCCTCGTCACTTTGGTCTTTGGCGAAGTTGACGAATACCTGGGGGAGGGGGAGAGAAGTAAAGTGATAATCCACCCGTCCACATGGACACGTGGCCAAGCCCCGGATTATCACAGCAGCGTGTGCTCCACTGGTATTTCCTGGCTCTAAAAGGCATACCTAAGGTACGGGACGCAATGACCGCGTGAACGTGGGTTTCTGTTGTCGTATTTTGAGTCTGGTTAAGGACGTTTGCGCGCGCACGCACGCGTGCACAAAGGCACCATCGAGCGGCCATGGCTCACCTGATCAAGCGTTGTCTGGGAGACGGAGTAATCCTCTATCTGCAGCCTCTCCTTGTGCTTGGACAGGATGCTGAAGATGCGAGCCAGAGGTATAAGCGATGAGGGCAGCTGGTACTGCAGCATGCTGCGGTGCTTCTCCTTCAGCGTGCTGCCCGGGAACTCGCCCTCGATGAACTTCATCACCGGGTCCAGGTTGGGGTCGGGTCCAGCCACCCGCAAGACGATCGTGTAACCGTCTCCAAACCTGAGAATGCACGCATGCGCACATCCAATTAGCCACGTCCGCTCGTCTCGGAAGCGGTTTCCAGAACGGCACCTCGTGCTTTTGTAAAGAAACGTTTTAATTATTCCTGTTCTGGGCTGGCCCAGGACCAGTTTCCGTACTTGGCCTCATATCGCTTAATTCAGATTAGCATCTTGGCGCTACTGTTACATTAATCTACTAATTAAACTGTGGTGGATTTTGGGCGGAGTCCCTGGCCTCACCTGTTCTTCAGATGCTGAACACTTCCCAAGCAGCGGAACCTGCCGTTCACCATGATGGCCATCCTGGTACAAAGCGCCTCGCATTCTTCCATACTGAAAAGCATAACCCCAAGGGCACGATGACGTCTCTGGTATGACAGTGTAAGACTTAAAGCATCAGATTGATACACTGGGCTGTGTAACAGGGCATCAGTACAGTGGAAATGGTTGCAGCTGCAGATGTCTGGGGAGCTGGTAACTCAGAACTGCTACTGCTGCTGCTGCTGCTTCTGAATGCCACCTGATCTTGTACCAGCGCCCCACCCCCCACTTACCTGTGTGAGGTGAGCACGATGGAGCGTCCCTCTTTAATGACGCTGTGGATGCAGTTCCACAGGGCCCGGCGGGCTTTGGGGTCCATGCCGGTGGTGGGCTCATCCTGTTACAGAACAGAACCAGTCAGTGCCAACTTACAGGCTTGAACAGGTGAGCAGACGTCTGCATACATCTGGAATTCCGGACCTGCACGCGTTTGCGTTTACCATTCCTAAAGGATCCAAAATCAAGTGAATGTCACCAGTGTGCTGAACACAACATGGAAGGGCTCCACGTAAACTGCACCCTAAAGTTCAAGTTTATTGGTTTTCATCTCTGTTGATTTTGCTGTTTTGTGAATGAGAGCCTTAAATGCGTTAGATTTAGACCCTTGGGAGGAAGGAAGGAATACCAAGGAGTATAGTGTGTAAGCTTGGGTCCGTCTGTGTGACCACATGTGCGCGTCTGTACATGGCCATGCGTGTACACTTACCAGGAAGACCACAGGTGGACCCCCTATCAGTGCCATGGCTGTGGAGAGCTTGCGCATGTTGCCCCCGCTGTAGCTTCCTGCCATCTTGTCCACGTACTTCACGAGACCCAGTTTACGGATGCCCCACTCTGCAACCTGGAGAATGTCAGGGCAGAGGTCATGCAGGGAATATAACGTTCATTTGAACTCCACATCTTTCCGTCTATACAACTCAGCATTTAGACTCGACTGGTTGACAAGTACTACGTTTCCACCTGGCTATTCGATAAAAACAAAACTTTTCGAACAGTTAAAGGTCCGTTAAACAGGACTGGAACATTTCCATGTTAAGGAAAATGATGTCATTACTGAAGACCTGCTCAAAAAAGATCATAAATGCCCAGGTCTTCTCCGTCTGTTACATCTTCAGCCAGCACCACCTACCATGCACACTTCTTTTTCGGGCACGCCGCGTAGGATGGCATAAAACTCCAGGTGCTCCCGGCCTGTCAGCAGCTCATTAATGGCGTCAAACTGTGGGCAGTACCCCATGTTCTGGTGCACCTCGTCGATCTCAGACAGCACGCTGCCAATCAAACACAACCGGGCGTCAGCCTTTATGTATACACAGACAACGAAGGAAGACCTCCCCTGCGTCCAGATGTTTGCCACTTGAGCTAAACAGAGCATTACAAACTGAGCCTTGAAGTATCATGACTGGAGATACATACTCACCTTTTTCCAGCCAAGAAGGCCTCTCCACTGGTAACCACAGAGTCTCCGGTCAACATTTTGAAGGTACTTGTCTTGCCAGCACCATTTACACCAAGCAGACCAAAACACTGAAGAACAAAAAAAAAAAACAGGACAGTTGGACTCACTTTCAGTGCTTGACAGGAAATGCAGGGATCTTATGTCAAAGTCTCCTGGGGTGGAAACAATGGTGGACAAGAAACGCAGACCTACCTCTCCTGGTGGAATGCCCACACACAGACGGTCTACAGCAGGCTTCTGTTTCCTCTTGTACACCTGCGCAAGAGAAACACCACAAGGTTTGGATGCATGCATGACAATTTTAAACAGCTTGTTCTCGTCTGTCTTGTAAAAAAAAAAAAAAATGTTTTCACTGTATGATTAGGCAAGCCTGCCACCCACCTTAGTGAGGTCCCGCAGCTCCAAAATATCAGACTGACCCCCCCCACTGCGGATCCTCTGCCTCTCTCTGGCCACATCCTCATCTTCCTCACCTAACGGCTTTAGTTTTATGTTCCATGACCTGAACATGGTGTAAAATTGTGATTTAGACACTGTTTAGGTCACCAAGTCTTGGTACATTTTGGGTTTTTTGTGGTAGAGGAGACATGGAGGGAAGAACAAACCTGGGTTTGATGCAGAACCTGTACTGGATGAGAACAGTGATGAAGAAGAAGATAACCCCCTCCAGGGCCATGGCAAAAAGGTTCTTCCCCACCATGTCCCAGGCTAGTGGAGAGCGGAAACGACTTTCACCTGCGAATACAAAAAAAAATGTCCACCATTCACTGTCTGCGATATGGTAAATTCAGTTTCATAACATCTGTGGGTTCAAAGAAACATCTTGCAAACATGAAGGAATGCAGCTTCCTCACCAAACCTCTCCAGGGCGTCGGACATGGCTTGGTTCTTCACCATGTCGATTAGGCCTCGGCCCAAGCAGAAGTGCGGGAAAATCAGAAACACGTTCTTCAGGATGTCGTTGACACCGCCAAACTTCTGTGTGGGGAGAACAGAGGAAGGTTAGACAGGTTAGGTGAAGCAGGAACACAAAACACAAGTACTTGCGTTCAGCACTGCACCACTTACATTGCCACCAAAGAGCTCCAGGACGAAGGTTGACACGCTGCCATTGATGCCTATGAGGATGTTGACGCTGGTGAGCACCACGTAGGCCGTACTAGGGATCTTGAAGAAGAATGATGCTGGGTACATCAGTGGGGTGATGGACCACCTGGAATATAACAGGCTGCATGTTAGTACCTCTGGGTCACTAAAACACGCGAGGCAGGAGTTGGTGGTGGGACTAGAGAAGAAACAGGTGAATACGAGGAAGGTGTCGGCTTGCAGAAGGTGCTCACCCATACAGAAGCAGCAGAAGAGCCAACGCGGGCAAGTTGGTGGAGGACACGTAGGCTTTTTGTTGGAAGCACACGAAAATTATGATGACCAGGGTGGCGGGGACGATGTAATTGCACTGAGACAGGAATGACAAAAGCCCTGAGTGCCATCGCTAACTACAGAAGAAAGGCATGGTGCCATGGCGATGCACGTAAATAACAACTCACCATATCCCAGACAAAGTTAGCCAGCCAGTAGAGGAAGGGTTGCACGCCACTGATGAACTGCATGTGCTTGGCCTTGCTTACACGCTCCTGGATGAGGAAGACCACGAAGCTGGCCGGCACGAAAGACATGGCGAAGATCACGCAGATGGACACCAGCACATCGACAGAGGTGGTCATCCTGTCAGGACGAAAGGCAGTGCTAAACTTGCACACACTCAAGCACGCATGTTTGAGTACTGCATCTGATGGCTGAAGGGGTTGCTCAGTGCTCATGAAAATGCCTGTTACATTGTAATTGTTGGTGTAACTATAACCAACCAGCTGACCCCGTTGCCTCTGGTAATGGTGACAAGGCACACATATTGCGTTTGTAACTACAATGGCTGCGGTGTTCAGGAGTCAAATCGTGCTGGGGACTTACAAGGCCACTTGTGAAACCTGCTCCTTGGTGAGGTTTAAGGGGTGGTTGAAAGAGGTAATGCCATATTTTTTAGGGTCCATGCCTGCAGGCAGGTTGGCGCGCAATATTCCATTGTTCATGACATTGAGGAAGGCTCCAATGCTGTGCCAGCCCTTGTTGTTGAACCAAACCTGGAAGAAGGCAGAGAGAGAGAGGGAGAGAGGTCACGGAGGGGTCAGACCACAAGGGTCCAACAGGTGACACAAGGAAATTAAATCTGGACATCCTCTGTTTGTAACGTCTTTAATTATCAGCCACCAGAGTGATCACGTTCACACCTGCCAGTTAAACCTGCTTTTGGTATTTATACAATCTGGAAAATGGTGAATCTTTTGCAAGACGTTAATTAAGAGTCTTGACAGAGGAGGGAAAGCAGGGGCAGACAGAGGGACATTTTGGTGTTATTCTGACCCACCTTGACATTGTTCTTTGTGTCCAAGCTGTGCATGAAGCTCGATAAGCTTTTCAGAAAGCGGTCGGCTGCCGTCCCCTGTTGAACAAGACAGATGGACACACAAGGTCATCAGCATCACTGGTCTGCAGGGTTACCAGGCAGCGGTGGGGGGTAGCGGACTCTGGAAGAATTACCGGCTGAAGGCTGAAGAGGCTTCTGATGCGTGACACGGCATCGGTTATATCATCAGCTGGAGGGAGAACCTGGGAGCTTCTGGCTCCCAGAGAGAAGCCACCGTACCTGGTCAGAGCAGAGTGAAGCCAACGGTCAGACCATGGTGGTGCAGAAGAGGCTCCAACCTCAGGACACCAACACAAAGCACTCTGTTTTTGCTTATCAGTATCTTTTACAGAAAACAACTGTGATTTACACAAGATTTTCAGTTTTTTGTGATTTCTAACAGATTTAGGCAAAATACCTTTATTTTTACACTAACACGGCTCTCTGTGGACCATTGAAGATTTACCTGAATTCATTAACCTCAATCTTGTTCTTCAGACGTTTTCCAATCATCTCGGCATAGGTTTTCACGAGGTAGTCTGAGATGTTTCTCCCAGTCAGATTTTGCAATGTATCAGTTGAACTAAGTTTCATCTGTGGAGGGAAAAAAAAAAAACTTGTGAAGAACTGCTGAAAACAATGAAATTCTGACAGCTCCAAGAAGGACCCAGAGCGCTATGCACTTGAACTATAGCCAGTCATCATATTTAAGGAAAAAATAACTTCTGAGGCTTGTGGAATACGGTGCTGTACCCTGCACCTTAGTGAGATGATGCAGGTCGCTGCTCTGTAGCCAGCAGACCATCAGTGATCAACGTTTGTAGGAGTGAGCACGTGACAGGTGTACTCAAGTAGGGTCCTGCGCTGATGGGCAGAGCCTCTAACCTGGGGGGGTGGCAGCCCACCGGCTCCTGGGGGGCAGTCTGGCAGCATTTTCTTCCGGCCTTCACAGCTGCACTCACACATGGGCGAGGGGTTCTCCATGGACCAGTTGCCTTTGAGGATGGCGTCCAGCACGTTGTCCGGGATGAATGGCATGGCCCACTCCGTGTCTCTTTTTGCACAGGAGGTGTCCCTGTAAGAGGACCCACGCCACCGTTACAAACGGCACGTGTGGCACTTTGGATCTCTCTGCCTGTGCTGTGTGAACAAGCCAAACATTAGGTGCCCAGATCACCAGAATCCAGGGCAGAACTTACGTTAAAGGTCCTCCTTCCATACAGCGAGTTCCAAAGCCAGGACCTTCAGTCAATGCGTGCAACAACTTCTGCGTGTTGGCGTCCTCGGGGGCGTCGTTGCTGCGAAACGGTTTGCAAAGGTGCCATTTAAAACGCCTTGAATCAACTACATTCAAAGCATAAAATATGTGACTATGCAGACCTGAATGTGCGTACCATGTAATCTGTGATCATTTTGGACATAAGCTGACCACACCATGTCCAAGCAGAAGGTGAGAAGAACAATGGAATCTTACCTGATGAAGGTGAACTGCTCCTCATACATCCACGGATCCAGAGCCAGGCTGGGGTACTTGCCAAAGGGAGGAACGATAAGACTGAACACCAGGGCAATGCAGACAAACACAGCAGGTAGAACGATCTGAAGGGGATGAGAGAAGGCAGCAGATGGGAAGATGTAACACAAAATAACATCTAAGGTCACTGTTTGAGGCAAGCTTCCCTTGGACTTACCTGGGCAAAAAAGCCCTTGCGTGAGCGACGAGCATACAGGAAGCGTTTCCAGAGCAAGGCTACAAACTGCTGCCTCTTCAAACTCCAGCCTTTAACCTGCTGAGATCCTTTTCCATGTGTCCCACTCAGCCAGTCTGTCTCTCTTGCTTCTGGAAGGGGGGAATTATTATTTAAAACTGTAACGGAGATCGGTTTTAACAGATGACTAAGGTGTAAAAAGAACTCATGTCAAGCCAGTACCTGGGTCTCCCTCAGACTCGTTTCCATCAAAGCCATCATCCTCCGTGAAAGGCCTAAGGCAGCTCTGGTGGTCGCCGAAGGCGTGTCTTCGGTTCCTGCGGAGTGGTACAGTTCCATCTGGAGGGCATGAAAAGTGGGTCATGATGCGAAGCAGCAAACAGTCTGAAGAAACAACAAACAGGGCTTGTTATGCAAACCCAGTTTTGAACAGTCACAAAAAATGTCTCACCTGATATGATTTCAGCATCAACCCCACTGTCCTCTGCCACTTTAAGGAAGATCTACAGAAAGAAGCAATATTTGTAGCACCAAAAAAATACAGATGACTGACAACCACAAGTTGCAGGAAAAGGCGACCTGTGGACAGAGGAAAATGGATGTTCCTTACCTCTTCCAGGGTTGTGTCCGAGATACCGTAGCTGGAGATACCCAGGTCAACTAGACGATCGTCCAACTCATGGAAAAGCTCCACAAAACCCCCGTCCTTCGCCGACTCATACGGCAGCACGTAGGTGATCTCGTGACCCAGGTCCTCCACCATGCGTGCTGCAGGAACGTGCTTGAAGATCACGCTAGAGATGAGGGAGATGTCTGGGATGACAGTCAGGAGGAGAACCACGTTAGCACTTTTTCCAATGAAAGCACAAGGAGGACCTGAGGAATGAGGCTCGGACAGGGACGGGAGGACTCACCTATTGCGGTGGTTTCGCTCTCATGGTCGCTCCCCAGCCCTGCATCAGAACTGCTCTCAGAAACACTGTCATCCTGCAACACCAAATGTAATTTATTTTTCTTTGTACTCGGGCATTTCTCGTTTTATGGGAAAAAAAAAAAAAGAAAAAGTAAATGTGTTGTGCACAATCTCTAGACAACAGAAGAATCATGGGTTGAGGCTGGTGCCTACCTTCTTGATGTAGGACACAGTACTGCTGGAGTTCCTACAGGAGCTGCTAATGGACAGTTCATGGTCCCTCTTGACCAGAGTCAGGTAGTAGCCTGTACCCAGCTGCGTCTTCAAGAAGAGCGAGGAGCCGCAGCATCGCAGCTTGCCATGGGAGATGATGGCAATACGGTCTCCAAGGATGTCTGCCTCGTCCATGTGGTGAGTGGACAGGATGATGGTGCGGCCTAAAGCGGTCACAGCAAGCCCCCTTGTAATTCTCTGTGCCACCTTCTTTTAAGGTACTGACAGACTGAACATACAATAGAGGAATATCCTATCTTACCCTGTCGGTACTTCAGCAGAAGGTCCCAGATGCCCCTACGGGCGTATGGGTCCACTCCAGCTGTGGGTTCATCTAGTATGACGACCTTTGACCCTCCAACAAATGCCAAAGCAACGGACAGTTTCCTCTGCATACCTCCTGCAATTTCAGCATGACACAGAGGAGAGCCAGTTTTAAACCCACAGCTTCAGCTTCAGGTAAAAATTAGATTTAACTCAGGTAATTTTTTTCCGATCGATCAGATAGATCAGTCTTTAAAGAGGAAGCTGTGACAAGCTTCATACCAGACAGCTGATTGGTCCTGGATTTGCGTTTATGTGGCAGTCCAATGTCATTCACAATCTGCACCATCTCAGCCTTCACCTCCTCCTCAGAGAGCCCCTTCAGACGTGCGTAGAACCAGATGTGTTCCTCCACTGTCAGCCTGGTAAATACAGGAACATGGTCAGGTAACTTAGTCATCACCATCTTTTCATCTCTGGTGTAGGAGAACTCTTAACCTTTCCTGCCAGCTTATACACTGATCATATAATTGACTCTTTTCTTTACATAAATTTTCCCTAACTGCTACGTTCTGACCTTGGAGGTCATGTGAGGCATCTGGGAGGACCTTCGTACAGGACATTGTGATCATGATCATTTAAGACCAGGAACAGTCACATGCCAGAGATAAGCTATGGAAGAGGTGAAGAGTGGCACATACATGCTGAAGAGAACATTGTGCTGTGGACACACGCCCAGGTGTTGCCGGATCGTGCTCAGTTCCCTCCGGATGTCTTTGCCCATAATATACGCTGTGCCCGAGGTGGGAGGGAAGAGGCCTGTTAGGATGGACCTGTGAAGACACACACACAATGTGGTGTCAGTAGGTTAAAAACAGAAACTGTAAGAGCCAAACACACAGAAATACACACACCGAACTGACACATTTGTGTCCTTCGTCTGTCATCTATCCAGCAACTCTTACATTGTGGTGGTCTTGCCTGCGCCATTATGGCCCAGGAAGGAGGTGATCTGGCCCTCGTAGAATCCCAGCGTCAGCCCATCCACGGCCAGCTTCTTCCCATGGCTGTATATCTTCACCAGATTCTTTATGTAAACGCCGGGCTGGAGATGTACTGGCTCCTCTTCCATGCACACCGCTGGTGGAGTTGGTGCAAAGACAATGACGGTGAGCAAGAGGAATGAAAGTTACGCATTCGTCAACCTCAGATGGGAGGCAGGTACTCCAGAGAAGTTTTTGAGCCGTCAATACCTTCTGCGTTTCCTTGTTTGCCCTGCAAGAAAGCAGCACTTTTGTCTGTGTTTTCTCCAAACCAGTAGGACCTTGTGAAGGGGAAGTACCAGGGCCTGGGAATCCCATACTGGCCTGAAAGTGACAAGTAAGCCATTAGAAGAAAAAACCTCAGCGACATCACACAGGAGCACAGCAATGACCTGAAAGGGCTCTCACTTGAACATGAGTCTTACCTGGAAACACAGCTTCAATGTACCAGGTCATGACTCCATAAAGGAAGGAGTCAAAGTACATGAGGCTAATGGAGGTGGTTAGACTGAAGCTGTCGTCCTCCATCGGGCTGGACAGCAGGTTGTCCCACTGGATCCCCATGCCCTGCTCCTCAAACAGAGCGAAGTACTCACAGCCAAAGCCGAAAGCCACAGGGGACAGCAGGCTCTGGGGAGCGGGAGAGCGGGATTTATTACACGGTCTCTGGACAAGGTATAGCATGATCTGCAGCTGAGGCCAGCAGGAGACGGCAAAATCGCTTTCTTAGAACCATCACTTACAGCTATGACTTTAGAACCAAAGCCCACATAGTCTTCCCAGGCCACACACAGTACATAGGGCAGGTAGAGCGTGAAGTAGATGATGCCACCACAGGCAGCTGCCAGATTGGCGCGGGAGAAGATGGTGCTGATGAGGAAGCACTGCATGATGGTCACCACACCAAAGGAGCCCAGGAACAGGAAGATCACTCCTGGGTCACTGTAGGGCAGGAGGTTCCCCATCTGTGGAGCGCATGATAGGGAGAACATCAAAGTCACTTGCTGAAACCTTCTGCAGCGCATGACGAGCTCACTTCAGTGGAAGAGCAGTACTGTGGCATAATCATCCCCTCCCTCATCATTTGGTCTTATGGCTGTACAGTGACACATAGGGTAGGCTGGAGTACCTTCAGAACAAGCACAAGCAAGCCAGAGCTGGCCAGCAAGGGAATCAGGCTGCTAATGAACCAGCTGAGCCAGAGAATGCCATTGTCCAATCCCATGATCCTCATGGTTTCCTTAAGGCGGGCCTCCTTCTCGTAGACGACGCCCTTAATGATGATGGCCACAGAATACATCCAGGCCAGGGTCATGAAGAGGGGCATGGACCGACTCATCACACGCAGGAACCTGAGAGGAGAGGGGGTGAACAAGTGACTAAACAGGTCGTACCATTGGCAAACAGCCCTGAAGCCTAACGGCCAGACTTACACGTCATCCACATAGCAGGGATAGGGCATTTGTTGGATATAGACACCGGTCTTCTCTTTAGTGCCAGTGACCACACGAATGATGCTCTGCTCAATGACGTCCTGAAGGTAGGAGAACCCTCCCCAAATGTACCGCATGTCCTCAAAGGGATCAGCTCTGGGACCAGGGTCCCAGTACCTGCAAAGAGCAGAAGAAGCGATCAAATCCTTGCTACAGGGGTTCTCTGATACAGTCAGCAAAACTGAAAGGACTCTTCACACTGAATGATCAGCACGTGGCACAACAGATCAGAAGCTGAAGTTAAAAAGATACGCTATTTAAAAAAATGTAAAACGAGAGGCAGCCGTGATGTTTACCCGTCCTTGATCTTGTTTGTCCGTTCCACATTGTCAATATCCATGCGAATTTTATAGTTCAGATTGAGAGGAATCTCTGAGCTGTTGGACTGTATGTCAGGGAAGACGATGCCGGCCCAGAACTTCCTGTCGTCCAGCAAACCCATGGACTTGTTCACCAGCCTCTCTTCGTTTGCCACTGGCTCCAGTTTGTCCAAGTTCACACACTTTGGAGAGAGAAACAAACAGCCACAAACCATGAGTGTACTGATCTCTGGCCACTGAAAGGCACAAACTACTTTAGGGTGCGTTCATAGAAATGAATTGCAAAATATTCCATTCACATGCAGGGACTTTGTGCTTCATGAAAGCCAAGCATTCTGGGTCGTGCAATTCGAACTGTTTGCACAGTTGAACCCTAAGGACTACTGGGTCAGTAGTATTCCGTTGTATAACTAACTATTTAGCAGTGTTTGTCCAGTCATTGGCTGTTTGCCTAAAGAGACTTATTTCAATTTATACATAACAGTTTAAGTGAATTTCCTGGCCTTTCAGCTAAATGGGTGTTCACAGAATTTACAAAGCTTGGATTCAGTATCAGTTTCTTTCTTGGATTCAGTACTGCACTGTGAAATGAGTAATTAATTAAGAAGACCATCTTTCAGCTAAAACTGAACCATACATACTGCTGAAAAATCATTTTCACTGCTAAGTAAGAGTATCGCATTTTTACTCCATGTTGCAGCTATAGCTGTTCTTTCTGGGATATTTTTTGGCAAGAGGGACTTTCATTGTGAACCAAATTATCCTGTTTGTAATCCGGTCCTCAACAGACCTTCAAAGTCTTGTGACAAAAGGGAAAAAGCCGCACATGACTCAAATACATTTTCACTTCCTCATATTTAAAGACTTTGAAGCAGGGTCTGCAAAATAGGATGCAATATCGTAAATAAAAAAAAGAAATGTGTGACATGCACCTCCATGAAGCGCGTGATGCCTTGCACTGCCTGGTCGGTCTCATTGAAGATGTCCCTCCAGGTGTAAGCTGTCCCAGGGGGCCGCGTGTCCTCTGACTGCTTGGCCAGGAAGCTGGCGAGGTCGGCCACCTTCCACTGTGTGCCACTCAGCTGGGCACTGAAGAAGCTGGCACTGGCATTGTTCTGGAGCAGGGTCTGGGGTGAGGGGGCAGAGGTCATGGCACAGGATAACATGCAGCACTGGTGCTGGGCATAACTGGACCAACACAACGGAAAGTGTGGCGCTAGTATGGGAGGTGCTTTGCTAAACTTTCCACACCTGGCCACAGTGTGGCGCTGCAGAACTGCATGACAGCGCAGACACAAGTGAGCAAGCTTCTAACCGTCATGCAGGGAGACAGTGTGAATAAGCACTGCGAGTGAAAAGGTGTCACATCACGTGACATGCACACACACACACACACTACCGCACACTACTGTTCTGAATTACCCAACAAGCCCCACCTTCATCAACAGAGTGACCCTTAACTTCAGACCTACCCGAACCAGGTTCATCTCTTCGCTGTTTTCCATGAAGTTCCAGACCTTGGGCCTTATCTCCTCCCACATACCACCCAGGTCCCGGAGGATCCCCAGCTCCTGAAAGGTTCTGTTCACCTGGAAAAGATAGGGCCAGTCAATCCCTGGCAGTACACAAACCACGTAACCCACATGCCTGCTTTTGGACCCGTCAGCCGCTGATGAGATGATAGTCACGGTTGGAGAAGCAGAAAGAAACAACATGTTGTAACATTTTAATCAGTCATAGTTTAATCAGTAATACGGGGTTTTCTGATCAATCATGTAGAACCTGGCAAAATACATCAACTTCTCTAACCTCCAAAACAGGAGACAACATATAGCTTAAGTTTAGCAGAAGCTTATTGTGGAGACCTAAAATATAAATTGAAAAGTCAGTCTTTGTAGGATTAAAAAGACGACAAAACGGTGAAGAAGAGGCAGGCGCAATTTTACTTCTTTGATGATCTTCTGCGTGGCCGGCGTGTCGGGCGTGTACAGGATCTTCCCCACCAGCAGAGGTTTGATGGCCCTCCAGATCATACGTGATATGGGGCTCGACTCCAAGTTCTTCATCATGTTGTTGCAGTATGGAGCTGGACAACCACAGAACCGTTAAAACGCAAGACTTTCAGAGAGGAAGCCCCAGCCCACGAGGTAGCAATCAGTGTCTGAGGAACTGTACCAGCAGAACATTCACTTAGTCCTGCTCAGGTAATGCTGCTTCACAGGAGTGAGGATGGACACCCAGCTACAGGTGAACGGTATTAGAGTCAGGTAACTTACAGACTGCGATGAGCTCGGTCACTGATCAGCTGTCTGAGCTTCACTTACATCAAGTATGATACTGGAATGTACCCTCAGTTTTGGCGTGATGCCAACTCATGTGCCTCATGCAGGTTTTAAGTGTACATGTGCGGTCGCCGGGTGCAGCGAGACGCTGTACTCACTGGAGGAGTTGTCATAGACGGAGATGGGCTCGTCCTCGCTGTCATTGTAGTTGCCGAACAGGGCCTTGTAGTTGCTGTCCTCGTACCAGTTGAGGGACTTAATCTTGAGGCCGCCGCCCTCGGGGTGCCCACAGACAATGCGGGACACGGCCTGGTACATGTGCGTTGGTGAGCTGCCCGCATGCTCCTTCAGAGATACGATTTCATTGCGCATGTCCACCCAGCTCTTCATGCTGGCCAGCTGGTGGGGGGTTTAAACACATGGGGAGGGATGCGAGTGAGTCAGGGCAACACAAGGGGACAAATGAAACTCTATTTGGGCAGGGAGTGTTACAGTGGGGCTCGTAAATTATCATTTGAGACATTTCAGAGGTTTTTGGGCTGTTGTGTTTGAGCACTGTGAGAGATCAATCATCTAATTTTATTTAGCTCCTTTCCTGGACAACATTTGACGTAAAAACAATCAAAATGGACTGAAAAAGACATACAGATGAAAACCCAACTGACGTCTTACTGCTTTAACAGGCAATTCAATTAAAATTCCAGTTTCAACCACAAAATCTAATCTACCAGCTACTGAATACAGGACAAGCCTAACTGGTGGTAAAATGATTTCAGACCAACAGTACCAGACAAAAGTTTGAATACCCTTTATGGAACCCAGGTGTTTTTCATAATTCATATTTCACCATTACATGGTTGTGGCTTAGTTTAAATCATGAATAATCTGGATTCTTGCAGGTGTACTCAAATTTTTGACTTGTTCTGCAACTGGCAGTTTGGATTATTCCTGTACTGAACCTGGAACAGAAGAAGGTGGGTGGTGAAACAGACTAACTGAAAGCATGAGTCTTCTGTGGACAGGCATGAAGCTGCTTGCCCTTGCGTTTTCCTGAGCCAACATGAAATAAAAGAAGACAAAGCCTTCCAACAATGAACAACACACACCACGTGTTTCTGGTTTTTTTCTTAACCCTTTTGCGTGCGGATCGAGAAACGCTAAGAAAAACAGGACGGGCTTTTCCACTTGCCCTGAAGTGAACCAGGCCAGGAAGAAGAGGAGGAACAGAGACGCACGGAAGGCGGAATGAAAAAATGCAAGAAGAGAAGTTACTCTCGGTCATCCTGCAAAGTAAGCAGATGAGCTGGACTGCTTCATTTAATTTTGACACCTCTGTTGTCTCCAGGTGTGTCTAATGTTTTGAGGTGTTTAAGGAACTGGAACAGCAGCAGCCTTAAGAGACCAAAACATTCTAGGTTAATCTAGGACTTTTTTTTATTCATTAAAAGTGTGTCAGTATCCGTCACTTTAAATACCTGAGACGTAGATATACGATGCCTTTCACCCAGTAATTAAACCAACAGTTGTATGCATTTAACATGAGTCTGAAGAAAACAGTCCGTGGTCTCCCTCCCTGCATTAACATCCTCCCCTGGTTATGTCAGCAGGTTTGTCGTAAAAGACGCTGTGTGTATGTCACACAGAAAGTGGGGGGTGCATTCGGGTGGGGAGGGGGCAGACAGGTCGCCCCTGCCCTACAGTAGGTTCTGTGTCAGTCTGGCCTGAGACTCAGCGTAGAAACAGAGCAAGTAATCGGAGTGGATTGACCTCGAGTGCCCTCCCTTCTGCCGTCTCAAAGAGGTTACTAGAGTTCAGCCGCTGTGCATGGCCCAGCCTTGTGGGCTGCACTCCGGGAACAAAGAGAACTTCAGCAGGGGTAAGACAGAGGGGCTGTTTTAGCGCTACTTTGTCTCTCTCACACACACACACACACGCACACACTTTTCTGTCACACTGTGTTCTTTTTGGGGGCTCCTCCACAAAAACATTTTTAAAAATACGTCAGTGTGCTCCACACAGTCATTGTACTAGCCACTAAATTTTGACTCCTTTGCTGTCACATCTGTTTTTCTTATTTTTGCTTTGTCAGCTGTGCTTGGCTGCATCATTGTACCCCTTGGGGCACTATGGGAGGGTGAGTGGGTATTGGGTCTCGTGACTGAACTCACAAGGTTCCAAACACCTCCCAACACTGACACGAGGAAGCACGAGAGACAGACCCCCACCTTCCACGGGACAGACCTCCAATCAATCACCTTGTCTCCTTGAACCTTTTGTACACACACACACACACACACACACATTCACTCACACTCACACACTCTCACACACACATTACAATTCCGCGCAATGTTTTCTTTTAACATACTTATGTTAACTGTAACTAGAATTAACAGCCAAACTTAAATCTCAAAAGTCTAAAAATTGTTTAAAAAAGTATATATAAATTAAACTTTGAAACAGAATCTTGATATTAAAAATTTGTTCTTAAGGGTATCTTCAGAAATTGTTCAAGTTTTGCCTCTCTATTCATATCTGTACACACGCAAAGATGTCCACACACATACACTTAGTTTTTCTTTGTTTATAGTGGCTATAAATTTCCCCTGTTGTGTATCAAAGTCGGCTGTTTGCCACAACAAGGAGGGGCTACTCCATTACATTCTGCACATCCCCTGTTAGCTCCTGCTACACAAAAACCACTATCCTTCTCCAAAAGCCGCCCTCCCCCCCACCACTAAATAAGCAAACATTGTGAGAATATGGGACAGAGGGAGTCAGCATGCCATCTGTCCAGAGAACACACACTGCCACATGACACAACACGAATGATTTAGGGTTATACCTTAGCAAAGAACAAAACACACTTAATTACTATTCAGGAGATGGAGCTGTTGTTAAAGATTGAGTAGATTTAACAAATGATTACTCGTGTGAAAACCCTTGGTACCTGTCCTGTAATTATAACTGATTTTTTTTTATTCTGCAAAGGAAAAACAACAACACTCCCACAAGCCTTTCAGGACAGATGCACAGAGAGAAAACAGCACTTCAGTCATCTTTGTTTGAGGTATCTGACTTGACTAGCAACTGCCACTTACAATACAGCAAAACTACTCTTTGGTCTTTAAAAACCTCTGGCTTTTTCATCAAAGCTGGTCTAAGTTGGGCTATGGTTTTGATGGGACAGGAAGGGGGTGTGCTCTCACAGGAAGGGGGTGTGCTCTCACTGACCACTGCAAGAGACCTACCTCCACAGCTAGAGCTCCCAGACTCTCCAGAAGGTTGTCTGTGGCCTCTGAGACCTGCTGGATGGCATGGGGGTTCATCTTCACGTCCTTCTGAGGAGAACAAAGGGGGGAGCATTGTCACTAGACATGTAACCTATTGAATGAGAACATCTGAGGAACTCTTGTCATGTCACCTCTGGCACTGTAGAACCATATGAGGAACTCTTGTCATGTCACCTCTGTCGCAGTGGAACCACATGAGGAACTCTGACATGTCACCTCTGTCGCAGTGGAACCACATGAGGA